>JASAMV010007048.1:0-87170 GCA_030248065.1 Rhynchonema sp. JSB1_4
GGCGAAGTGACCAACAGTGGTGCATCAGAAGGTTCACACAACTAAAAATTATTATGTGTGCTCTTCTGTTGTAACTCCTCATAACAGATAGTGGCAATTGTCACCATAAACAAGCACTACACGTCCTTCTACTAATTTTTACAAAAATAAACTCATTGATATTCTTCAGCACCTACCCCAACCGGCCAGTCAGTGAGCAGTGAAACGACCACTAGCGGCGTACCAGAAGGTTGGCCAAAGTCAAATTAGTTTTGTACTTTATGTTGCCTTCTTTCTGGTATGTTTCATTATAAAACCGTAAGGGCGAACTAAGGTTAAATCCGGAATGCGGAAACCGGAAATAATTTGCATACAAAAATACAAAACATTTCCGGACTCCGGAAATATTTCCGGAAAACGCAGAAATTTACATGCAAAAACAATGCGTTTTCCGGAAATATTTCCGGATTCCGGTTTCCGGATTCAACCTAAGTCCGCCCTAAAATAAAAAAGTAGGAACGTTGTTACGTCAGTGAGAACGGCACTACATGCTCAATTTGAGGGGTCTTTTGTCGATACGTTGCCATTTTTTCAGTAACTACTTCATCTGAGCCGTCGGTGAGCGATGATACGGCCAACCGCACAGCAGAAGGTTGGATCATTAAAACTAGACCTTGGGTGATATTTTCGAAACGGTGTAAAGGTCAGTTGGGTGTAAAGGTCGGTGGAAAGTTAGGCCGACAGCTCAGTGTGATAGACCTCGGTGTAAACTTCAAACATTCCACGTTAATAACAGGCAATGTTTCACGTTTACACCGAGCTACGCCGACCGAGCTTTCGACCGAACTTTACACCGACCTTTACGCCCAACTGACCTTTACACCGTTTCGAAAATTCCACCCCTTGAGCAGTTGTAGACTTTTTCAATTTTCATTCGGTAAGACAGAGTTGTTTTATTTTAGGATCCTCGACCACCAGTGGTTCTGGCAACACAAAGACAAGTGTTACACCAGGTTTGATTTCTTTCAATAATCTTCGATGACGTAGCAGAGATAAAAGTTTGGTGCTTCAGGGCAAGTCAATGAATCATCATCTAACGTCAGTCCAGAAACGCCTACAACCGCATACACAGATGTTAATGGTACGAGTACCACGCCAGGCGGGGATGAAGGTGGTGCTCGATGCTTTTAATTCATGCCTAACGAACCCGTGATGCCTAAATTGTCCAACTACCGCTGTTTTTTTCTTCAGACACGGGTGCAACGCCGGAAATTCCACACATCCCCGATGAATACAATAACACAGGCCGTAAGTTCCTTCGAGAATACAGTCAAACCTCCACGTAGTGAACAGAACGGGAACCGGCAACTCTGTTCACTGTATACAATATTCACCATGTGGAGCAGTATATAAGGGCGCCCAACTGTAAATTGGTCAGTATGAACGACGCTGCGGGTACGGTGCAGTGAACCTGCGAGGTTATAACGAACACAGTTGGTAACAACGGTAATTTCGTACTGGTTTGCGGCCTGTTTGGCATCATTTTGAGACCTAAACTGGGTAGTGAAGACTGCAGCAGTAATTTCCCGATTGACATTTTGTCAGTTTTGTCCATCTGGCAAAATTTATTCACTATGTAGAGCGCCCTTTCAGTAGTAAAGACCCTGTTCAGAAGGAAAAACTTGTTCCATGCAGTGGTGACGTTGAGAAATCGAAATTTTCCTGTACCCAGCCCAATTTTCGGGAAGTTTCCATACACACCCCCAAAAATTAATGATTTCCCGTACCAAGGGTGTTTCACCAAAAAAAATCTTAAAATTTCACATACCCGAGAAGGTTTCTGAAAAAAGTGACTCCAAAAATTTTCCAACGAGCCAAAAATTGGTCTAAAAGTGCTTAGAACAGGGTGTTCTTTCGGTAGCAAGCGATTACTGACATTTTTAGGCAAAAAATGTTCAACTTCGGTACTTGTGGGGGTCAAAAAGTCATTTCTTAGGGGTGTTTGTTCCAACAGTAAAAAATATTCCATGCCCCATTCCCCGCCCGAGTCGCTGTACCAGGGGGTATCCCCAACACCCCTAGCGACATCACTAAATATACACTATATGTACAATTATTCATTATGTGGAGGATTGGCTGTGCGTCAGTCTTGCCAAACTGACGTAAGCATTATCAACTAAACTTTCAGCAATCGACAAAACGGAGTTTATGACCAGCCATCCCTGGCAGCCCCTGCTGACCGCTGCCATCGTATTGTGGGTGATCGGAGCTTTGTTTGATGTGGTGTTCTTCATTTGGTTTTTCCGAACTCAAGGAGTTGACGAAGTCGCTGCAGCAGCTGAATGATTCCAATGCAAGCCCGTGTTTTGCACTGAACTATTTCTGCTTTTGTGAATTGTCAATAATATTCTCATTGTTCTTTCATTTCATTTCGTGCTTTGCATTGATGCTATGCGGGAATCGATTTGATTGTTTGCACTGTACCGCTCTGGTAGGGTAATTTGTTTTCACTGAAATCGTGTTGTTTTGTTATGGTTATGGAGAATATGTATACTTTTTGCCTTGAATTTGCGACAGGAAAATAGGTCTTTCGGTGATATCGTGAGAAAAGTTGGTGACATTGCTTTTTTACTGAACCTCATGATATTGAACGCTTTGTGGATGAAATTAGGGATCTGGAATGTTTTGGCTCCATTCCTTTCCGCTGATGGTTTAAAACAAAATGTGGCTTTAATTTCCGGCCTTTAATCACAGACGGCTGCAACTGTTCTTCGCTGAAATAGCGTTGAGGGTGAAAGCGTTTAAACATTTCTTTGCGGCTAGAATTTGTGAAAAAAGCAGCTAAGTTAGGTTATTTCTATCGATTGTGCTTCAATAATCAAGCGAATTGCGAGTTAAAGAAAATATTTGGCTATAGTTTCTCCTGATGAGATGGTTGATGTTGATGACGATATTATTATCTGCATTTCCACTGAATTTCTTCTCTTAATTTAACCGAAAAGAATCACCGCTCTGATTATGAAATTTTAAGTGTGCAGTTGCTGCGAACATTGCGCTTGGATGATGAAATAATATGATGATAAAGATCAAGGCATCCCCATAGAATTTGAACGTCAAAGGAAGCAGCGCTCAAAAGCGATATCCTTGTGCATCTCTTAGCGTCCACCAAAAAAGCTGCCTGCATGTGTCACATGTGATACTACTACATGTGAACAGGTTATACCGATAAATTACCTTTTGGGGTTTGCTCTCAGGTCGCAAGAAGCGCGAGTGAAAATTCAGGTCGTAATCGAACTTAATTCCAACATCTTTCGGCGCCAGCCGGCGTTTGATGTACTCGTATGCTCACTTAGCACACTTGTCTGCTACGCCAAAAGAGAGGGAGTGATCTTTATTGAATTGTCAGATGCTGGTCTAACAGCGGCGAACACTAACACGTAGAAGCAGCAGAACGTGACTCACTGGATGTTTCACTTCGGGCACATACTCAAGCGCTAACCTTCTGGCTGAACAGTTGCGTTGGCGCAAACACTGTTTGATCGCAATGAGCATGCAGCGATACTTGAGGTTTCATCGGTGGTATGTACATCCTGGACGCAACATACGCTCACGGAGTGGCAAGCCCAGATCATGACCCGAGGCAGTAGCTCGAAGAACCAGATCGGACCTTTTAAAAAAAAATTTTTCTTAATATTCTTCTGCCCAACCTGGGAGCACTTTCTATTTCATACAAATTGTAAGTTGCCGGAAACCTTAAAAAAATGGGAGCTACATAGCTCTAATCGAACTTTTCCGGTGTGCCGTTGATAAAATAACCGCAAACCGGATTTATTGTGAAACAGGTGTTTCATGTGGATGTCATCATCGTCGACTGTGTCTGCTGCATAATTTTGCATTGCTTGATATTCGTATCATTGACTTTCTTTATTGACACACGCTCCAATTTCCTTCTGATTCCATTCATGCATACTTTAAAGTTTGCATCGGTCTCGCAACAGTCTTTACCCATTTACGGTTACGGCATTTTGGTCGGGGTCTCAACTGTAGGTACATTGCCTTTCAAATTTTACCTGCACGCTCACGCAAAGACCTTTACACCAGATCCGGAAACATACCCTGAGAGAATAAACATGAATACTAATATAACAGAAATTGAGAACATGAATGAACAAACGACTAAGAAAAGGTACCGGTGAGATTCAGCCAACCTCCCTACCAAACTAGCGCACCTTTTACTTGTTCACATTACCCATACACATATACCTTCCTTGAAGCGACGAACTGCTTCAATCATCATGTCGTGCCCACCGTATTACCCCTTACCCTTTCTATTGGTGCTCCAATCTCTGCCGCCATGCATCTTTCCCATATCTTCCCCATCAATGGAATGCCATCAAATGTCCAATGCGAATGTGCACGCCGTGTCCGACGCACAAAAATGTCGGACACTGGTGCACACTGAAATGACATGGTTGACGGCGGGGACATTCTGTCACAATCTGACACTCAACGCAAAGCACTACAAACCGGGAACATTGATGACGCTCAAGATAACACCCGCACAAGCCGAACATCTGATACGGAATGAAATGGTGAGCGTTTTGAGCTAAAAAAGACTAGGATGGCAAACAAGTTGTACATTTAGATATGTATGATCATTTCAGGGTTTGAACAAGTGCACCTGGTTGTGGACAGGTGGTCATGTGCCCCCAAGAAAGCGAACACATGATCCCAACAGAAACCACCAGTTCGAATGGCTCGCTGACAACACGCCCCTCGCCAAAACTGACTTGTTGTGGGCCAGCGGTCCACGTGGATACGAATTTTGTGCCGCGTTCTCGTGTGAGGGAAACATGGCAAGACCGGGACTGTACGAAGTCAACTGTGACACGCAGCACAAGTTCATCTGTGAACACGAATTTAAAGGTGATTCAGCAGTGCGTACCCATAGATACTTCTTTTGGGGCAACTTTTTTCAACATGCCCGAATTTCAGGGCCCACATTTACGTCCACCCCTACAGTTCCATATTGTGCACCACCGGAATGGTGGATGAATTGGCAGGTCTGGGCTGCATCCCTGATCGTCTTGTGCCTCGCTCAAATCATCATTTTTGCGCTCAGCCTCATTTGCGCTTGTTGTTGTTGTGCAAAACGGTTAGCATGAGACTCAGGATGGTATAAGTTCGCGGAGACACAGCGCCCATGGTGTGGTGTGTTAACCGAAAACAGTTTTTCTTTCATTGCATTATTGAACACAACAATTGCGATCACATTTCTGGTGAAACCGTTTTCAACAATTAAGTGTGCAGAATATCACAAACAGCTGTGATCACACATGGTCGCACTCTGCCCAAACTGGCACGAAGCTATGACCAGATCATAACTTATACATATAACATTTCAGTGACACCAAAAAAGATCGACCTGCTCACCGACGTTTCGAGCAAGAATTCATTCCACGAATGGCCGATCCCCCGTCCGAGAGCAACCCAAGGGCCGAACGTTACCAAGTGAAACATCACCCAGCCAGATCACCGACCCAGTTTGAACCACCGATTCTGTACGAGAGCAGTCAATCGACTGCACTGGGCACAACACAACCAGAATCGTGGACACAACATGAAGAAAGTACGGCTCTGCCTGATTACCGAACCCATGAATTTGACGATGATGACGAAAGTGTATACATGCAGTAGGGTGATGTTTCATCTGCAGATATTCCCAGAAACTTTTTGGACAGGCGAGTTTTAATGATTTTCAAGTATTTCCGATTATCTTATCGATGTGGAGGCAGTTCACATGGGAAGGCTAAATTTTGATGATCATGGGCAAGAACGCTTTCTGAAAATGAACCCGACGTCTGACAATGAGTCGATATTTTTCAAAATGTAAAAAGCACAATGCGCATGAAATAAAACGACAGTCACTGAGCTGCACGTTGCTTTTATCACACAATCACCATTGCATAAAGGATTCTACAACAATATTCACCCACGTGCAACATATTCTGTAATGCTGTGTGCAATAACCTGACAGCGATTCATCCACACAAATTTCTAGCAGATTTACACAGAGACTATGTATATGCTGAGCAAACACAATCGTAAAAGCCGCAATGATACTGCAATAAACCAACAATGAATGACTACATGGATGCAAGATCATCACTTCTTGGTGGCAGTTTTCGGTGCTGAAGTCGTGTCTGACGTCGTTGGCTCGTGATCAGGCACACCGGGTGTCGGTTGCGGTAATCGGTGTTTGACCAGCTCCGTCTGCAAGAGCGCAAATATGAAAGATTTTTATCGTTGCAAAAGTAATTCTGTCTAATTCTCTCACACAACATTCACGTTCCAAACTAGTTGTGTCCAAAGTAAACAGCCAGACCAAGGCATTTCATATTTACCCCATGGTATCTGAGATTTTTCATTTAGGCACCAGAACGCATCCAAGTTTTTGGATTTCCAAACGGCACCGCCGAGCCAGCTCTTGACGTACAACTTCAATTTCACACGATATTGTTATATTGCAGAGCACGCGCAGACTACATTCGTACATTGCCGTTCGTGCACATTTCGCTTCATAACCCAAATCTAAACACATTGTACCTCGGTCTCATAATAATCCCATTTTGTCCCCGTGTGGTACTCGGGCACCTTGTACTGGTCTTTCGACACGACATGTTGCGCGCCTAAAACGAATATGGATTCAGAATTTCCAATAAATTTCAGCAGATTGTTACCGGACTGGGAAGAGAACTAAAAAGGGACCATAGGCCGTATCGGACAAAACTTGAAGGCCAGAACAAAGACGACGACCGCGGTTGGTTTACGGCAAGGCAAACGTTGTCTGCGGTGACGCAGTTGGTTCGGGTGGTACACATAGCTAGCTGGAGGGGTCAAGCTGGGTGGACATAACGTAGACTGCCGACTGGGTATGCCGATTTGGGGTGGGGCATTGGCCCAGAGGTAAAAATCAGGGGTATAAAAATAGGTGAAAAGTGTGCTAAAATAGGTGGCCGTCAAGAATGCCGAAAAAAACGTTGAAAACAAAAATGCCGCAAACAAACGATGAAAAAAATGCCGAAAAAATAAAGATGCTGGGGATCGAATGGGGATTTACCCACAAGTGAAACATCACCCCACAATTGTAAAACCTGCCCAAATAAAGGAAACGTTCACAAAAGTACAAATGCTCAGGCTTTCATTCAGGATTATGCCTGCCTGCCAGCCAGGAAGACCTGTCCACATGAAGAAAATATTTACAAAAAGTCGAACGGCACCGCCTTCATTTAGGGTTAGGCTTAGGCTACCAGCCAGGAAGACATGTGACCAAACGAGGA
The DNA here is from genome assembly GCA_030248065.1 of Rhynchonema sp. JSB1_4. Taxonomy (NCBI): domain Eukaryota; kingdom Metazoa; phylum Nematoda; class Chromadorea; order Monhysterida; family Xyalidae; genus Rhynchonema; species Rhynchonema sp. JSB1_4. The sequence continues at coordinate 7,320 of JASAMV010007048.1, forward strand.
CCACAACAAGTTGGGTCCGAACTGCATCAGGGCCGTTTTTTGGTGAACTACATAAATACCCACCCAAAACAAAACTTCCTAACATTAGTAGCATTTTTTAATTTTCGGCATTTTGTGTTTTCGGCATTACGTTTTTGGCATAAATTTCTGCGTATGAGAAAGTTTGACCATTTTTGGACCACAAATTGGCCATCTCGTCAGTAAAGTCAACGCTTTGGTTCATGTCCGGAAGCGGTAGACATAGATAGCTAACTTTGAATGGTATAGATTTTTTCGGTAGACATACAGAGAGCTGACCCAGGTTAGAATAAAACACTGCTACACGCTGCTTTTGGGTATTGCCCCCATACCCCCCCCCCCACCCCAGCTACATCACTGGTTGTTTGGACGTACGTCACCTTGAATACGAAGTTTGACCAGTGTAAAAGCTATTTGGTGTTAAGGAACTAAGGTGCTGGTCGATCTCATGTCAGTGTGCTCCGACTGACGCGAAACGCTATGCGAACAAAGTTTGCCTTGGCATCTGCAGGCCTTCAGATCTGCAAACCATAGAACTAGTCACCAACCAACAACTTTCATCTTGTTCGCGTGCTCAATACCAGATTCAAATCGGCTCGGGCTGGAAGGGATGTTGCTCAAACATCGCACAGTTGTGGACGTCAACACAGAGGGTCGACATCGCAGCACGGATGAACAACGACAGAGAACGGACAGACGTTGGCCGGACATTGTGGATAAAACTGTCAAGCACGATCATACCAAATCGGGATTTTTAAAAAAATATCTGGAATAATAACGATAAACCCGAGCGCGCAGCTGGATTGGCGCCAATGCATAACGCCATTTTGATGAGACAAAAATTAAAACACAATGAAGCAATACACGTTTAAACCTTTATCAAACCCAATACCAAGAACAAACTCTGATCATAACTCATTTGCAAAAGTAAACAATCAACGTCAACTCAACAACAATAAAACACTGCAGACCAGAAATAGATTCAAGCGATCACCTTTCCGTATCAGGTACATCCTCCTCCAATCTATGGCTAATATTTCCTTCCGATTTATTCGCCGTAATGGTCGCCGTTTGGCTAAATACGCCGTGATCTCTATTCGGATTACACACAATTTCATGAGCTTCGGGCTCCGAGTCTGAGTCCGGATTTTCTTCATCGTCGTTTGCAGTTTCATCGTCGTTTTCGGACTCAGATGAGGATTGGCTTGGCGGCAACATGTCTTCAGCGATGAAGGCCGTCGTTGTTTTCGTCTCCGTTTGTCTGAATAAAACAGCAATATTTTTTAAGCTTCAGCATTTGCCATTTGCAAGCTGACAATTTTGGTGCATGCTGACAATTTTTCAGGTGCAAAGTGACTGATTTACTGACATTGTAGTTGCTGGTCTGGCGGGGAAATTAGTGTACCTCCCTACTTTTTCGGAGGGGGAAGAAGACCCAAATTCAGAAAAAAGTCACTTTTTGAGGCGAGTTTGACCTATATTTGCCCCATCTTGTAAAAAAATCTTCATAAAAAGAGTAATTTGGCGACTTCTGACAACACTAACATAGTATTGGTGTACATGTTTAGGCGCAATTTGCACTTAAAAAAGCAAAAAAGCATAGTTTGGAACGTTGAAGACTCCAACTTTTCAATTTTCTTATCTCCAAATTCGAACTCGGTCGGCCAACATCCCTGTTCAACGATGTGCCTGATGTTGTCCGGATACAGAACATGCACAATCTCTGCCTGGACTTTGTCGCCTTCGTTGATCGGCTCGCAAATCACGAAATCGCCACGTTTGATCCAGATCGTGCGACGATACTGCAAAGCAAAGAAATAATCACTGAGCACAACGCAAGTTACAAAATAGAATCCAGTCGTGTTCAATCACGTCCGCCCAGTCCAATTTTTTTCGATTAGAGCACCGCCTTTTTCCGATGGATTTTTCAGGTGGCTCTAATTCTTAAAAATATTGCATCCCAGGGCAACATTCATACTTGGAGAGGGCAGCAATCAAATCTAATAATCGCACAGCTATACGGGCAGGCGAAAAAAAACGGTTACCGAAAAAAAACCGTTTTTTCCGAGACCCGAATACTTTTCCATTTATTTTTTCGTGGGTATCTTTTCGGTTTTTGATCGGAAAAATATCGGTACTTTATTCCAATTTTCCAAAAAATTGTAATGCAAAACTGATGAGTTTTTCGATTTCAGTGAAAAATTGGCTCGAGCACAAAAATTAACCAGCCCAAAATGGGCCAAAAAGCGTGTAAACCAAGTGTTTTCGACTGACTTCAACACTCTTCAAGAGCACTCTCGTCACTTCGAACAAATTTTGCACTGAAATTGTTATAATTTTCGAAATTAGGTCCTTAAGTACTGGAAAAGTATTTGAAAAAAAACGTTTTTTTGCGGGAAAAAACTGTTTTTTTTTCACGAGAAATAAAAAACGGTTCTTTATGACAGTATACGCAAAGCTCCAAAAAAACGACCCCACCCCAAAATTTATCCATGTGTCATCAGCATCCCGGAATTCGGCACTTTCAAACACATCCTGCACTGCTTTCAAACAAGCCAAAGCTAATTGGAAATCACATCTAAGTGCATTGTCATTAATCAATGATGTAGTTGGTCCGAGCAAGAAAGCTAGCCAGCTGGAGGGTCCGGCGCAAGAAAGCTAGCTAGCTAGCCGGGTACCCCGATTTGGAAGTATTGGTCCAGAAGTCAAAAACATTGGTATAAAAATTGGTCGAAATTACGCCAATATAGCCCTAAAATGGGCGTTTTTGTGCATGTATGAGTAAATGTGATCGAATTTGACAATTTTGGCTCATAAAATGGTCATTTTGGCGCTAAAATCAACAGTTTTTTTGACTTGATGACCGGAGCAGAGCTAGGGTAGCCCCCCAGTACAGTAGGTATCCCCCTCGCCTGGTACAGTAGGTATCTCCCCCCCCCGATGTTTGGCATGGTACAGTAGGTATCCCCCCCGATTTTTGCCCCGGTACAGTAGGTACCCCCCCCCCCCCCGATTTTGGCCCAAAGGTGCCAATTTTTGACCAAAATGGCCAAAATTAGTGTAAAATCAGTGGTTTTAACATCAGATTACCCAAAATACTACGTTTTCACACGATTCCACACATAATAAAAGGGCTCTATCGCCACCGCGTCCGGATGCGGTCAACGAGATGGATATGGCGATGTCTCGTTCGATACGCATTCACGTCAGCCTGGGGACGCCAGCCACGTCGCTAAATGGTGGTACACGGAAGTGACGGACAATCACCAACCCACCATCTGTTCTGGACTGTTGACAATATGGACTGATCCCTATATGCGCCCTCTGAGCCCGACATTTGTCGTTTGACGAGGACGAGGATTAATGCATAATTTTCAGTTCTGTTAACATGTCCTGTGATCTGTCCTGATGTCCGTGATCTTTCTCTCTCCTTGGCGCTTTTTGTAGCTTTTATTTGCTGTGGTTTTGTTATAACCAGTGTTGTAACTATTTTCATTTCCGTAATTGTCCCACCCGGTCTTGTAACTGTGCTTCTATCACTAATTTACGTGCATGGTTTTATGCGTCACTGAGAGCAATAAACCAAACCAACACATAATAAACACATTAAAAATTTTCACCCAAAAACCCACCCCTGACTGTGGTGCCGGTCAGCGGTGTCAATCGGGCCGGCCCGGGCCGGACTTCCAGGCCCGAGATCGCCCAAAATACTAAAAAAATTGTGAATTTTCATTAAAAAACAGCGATTTTAAGGATTTGGCACTGGATTTAATCTTATTTTTGCAATTTTTTAGTTTTCAGCGGTTAATTTTGTGCCAAAATTCTTGGTTCTCAGAGCAAACCAAAAAGACATCAGACAAAATTGGTCAAAAAATCGGGCAGGGCCGAGTTTTCCCATGGTCGGGCCGGGCCAGAGGCCGAACTTCACGGCCCGCAACGGGCCGGGCCGACCTGTCGGGGGTTGCGGGCCAGACCGGGCACACCTAACCCGGCCCGATTGACACCTCTGGTGCCGGTGTGTTTTTCGGTTCAGCCTAAAAAATCCCTCAGTTTTGGGCCGGGCTAAGCTTCCGACCAGAGGTCGCAATCGGGCCGGGTTTGGCCGGCCCGCCCCGGCCCGAGCCGCCAAATCTCCGGCCCGACTCGGTCCGAATTTTTGGCTCAGATTTTAACCCAATTTTTGTCACAATTTTTTCGATTTTTTTTAACCTATTTTTTTGGTTGAAAACAACGGTGTCGCAGGGGTAGGGGGTCCCCCTAGGTACAACTAAGTAGCAGTGTTGGAGCTGGGGGGTTTGGGGGGGGGTAGCCCCCAGTACAGTAGGTATCCCCCTCGCCTTAGGTATCCCCCCGATGTTTGGCATGGTATAGTAGGTATCCCCCGATTTTCACCCCGGAGTGGGGGTCCCCCCTCGGGTACGTCTGTTCCCCCTCCATGGTACGCCTGCCCCACATTTCCCCCTCCGGGTACGTCTGCTCCCCCAATTTTTACCTACAATAGGCAAATTTTGGCCTAAAATAGGCATTTTTAGGCATAAAATGAGTGATTTTCAGGTCAATGTCGTCAAAAATCGCCAAAAAACCTTTTTTATTGAGATTTTTTCCTAAAAGGGGCAAAAATGAGCCAAATTTTCGACCTCAAAAAATGACTTTTCTCCAAATTTGGGTCCTCCCCGGCTCCCCCCTTCCCCCCAGGTGGGTGCCCCAAAAGTGCCAATTTTTGACCAAAATGGCCAAAATTAGTGTAAAATCAGTGGTTTTCACCTCAAACTGCTCAAACTACCCAAACTTCGCGCGCTACGCGCCCAAATACCATGTTTTCACACGATTCCACACATAACAAAAACATTAAAAATTTTCACCCCAAAACCAAACCCCCCCAAACCCTCCTTCGTACATAACCCCCCGGCAGTGCAGTTCCTGGGGGGAGGGGGTCCCCCCCCCCCCCCGGCCGGGCCGGGCCGACTTTTCGGAACGAAAAGGCCCGACATCATCGAATTTCAATAAAAAATCGTGATTTTTTAGGCCAAGTTTGCCAAAATTTCTCGCGATTCTGCAAATTAGTACCGACTTCCATGATTATCAGGTATTTCTAAACCAAAAAACAGTAATTTTTGCACCAAAAAATTGCTTCAAAATATCATCAGAAAAACTTTTTTCCAAGTCGGGCCAGGCCGGGCCGGACTTTCCGGCCCGAACTGTCGGGCCGGGCCGGGCCGAGCCGACCCCCGGACCTCGTCGGGCCGGGCCGGGCCGAGGTAACCCGGCCCGATTTTCACCTCTGTACTGTACCAGCCGAGCTAGGGGGGGAAGAAAATATTTTAGGTCGCAATTTTGATGAAAATGCACTCTAAAACGCTAATTTGGCACGTAGCGCGCGATTTTTCGCTTATTTGGAGTGAAAAATACCGATTTTATACCATTTTGATTGAGCCAAAAATAGCGAGGTCGGGACGGCCCGATTGCGACCTCCGCCTCCGACAAAAAAAGTGAAATGCTTACTTTATTCGGCATGCTCACAAGAAAAGTCTGTCCACGCGCGTCTTCCACTTCGTGTAAATTGTTCCCTTTGCCGGACAGAACGCGGACAATCTGTTGAGAGCTTTCGGGAAGCACAAATTCATTGGACACTTCGTTTGCCACGTACTTCCTCTTTGTCGCGACTGACATCGTGACAACAAATGAGAGGTCGCTAAATTCTGCAATTGTCCTGTCGCTTTTTGCGCAAAGAGCGACAAAACGGCTTGAAAATACCGTAAAAACCTAAATACAGCCCCCCCCGGGAAGAGACCCCCCCCCACCACACCCCCCCCCAAAAAAGGCCAAAAAAAACCCCCCCCCCGCTCCCCCCCCGCCCCGCCCCCCCCCCCCCCACCACCCCCCCTCCTCGTCTTTAAATCTCATAGTGTGTACAGTACACCTTCACTTTTTTTTTTTTCCTTACCACCCAATACACCCCCCACTCCGCACAAACACAAACAAATGCTCGAAACACCAAACACCACCCCCACCCTCTTTTCGGGGTTTTGGGTGCTTCTTGCATATTTCCCGGATCCGGCTGGAGAAAAACGCGCCCCCCCCCACCCCCCCCCCCCAACCCCCCCCAAAGGAACTCCCCCCCTAAGCAGAAGAGCTAAAGTAAATTTTTATTTTCGTTTTCGATTTTCCAATTCCAACAGTTGGATTTTTTTCTCTGAGAAATTGAAGCGGAGGCTGCTCCCGAATTCTAATTCATGCGCCATTCCTGATTTTCACCGGCAGCTGATTCCTGATTGCCAATCCCAAACATTCCACTTCAACCACCATCATCATGCCCAACCAACTCCAATCCAAGTTTCCCACCTCCCTCACCATCAACCTGACGTTGCTTGGCTGTGTGCTCTACTGGTTCACCTACGTGGCCTACATTGCACCACAAACACATTACCAATCGAACATGCTTGACTGGGGATTCATGCTGGTTGGACACATTTTGGACAACTTTGATCATGTTTTAGAATGTTTATTAAATGCGCGCACATATTTGCACAGGCGTTGTTCTCATGCGCGTTGTTCTGGGACAACCATTTCACTCTGGCGGCAGTGCCCGCGTGTGTCTACGGCGCCTATCGCTCGTTGGTCGAAATGATGCTCCACCTGACAGCGCTCTGGTGCGGACAAACCAGCCAAATCTGCACGCGCTATCTGTGCGTTTTTATCATTTTTTCTATCATGCTTCATTACGATGGCATGGTTACCTTATGTGTCGATGGGCATGATAACAAGCAGAGTGTAACACATAAGGATTCAGCATTGCTAAACGAGCATCAATTGTCTCATCACCATGATGTTTCACATTGTAGCGACTCGCCAACCAACAGCGACTTCAAATGCGGTGTGCTGCAGTTGTGTGTCGTGTTGCACACATGTGTGACGGGTGTGCTCGGACTGATGTGCGCTGCGACGTTGTTCCTCGCACATTCAGAGTACAAGAATGAAAAACGATGCCGTTGGGCGGTGTTGGCTGAAATGATCAAGAAAGGTGGGAGCACCCATGATTGCGCACAGTTTTTGCGCAATCAACTCACAACTTTGCAGTGGGCGTACCGCATTCTTGTTATCATGACCATTCGTGATTTGGATGTTGACTGACCAACAGATCATAATCTGTGTTGTGCAATGCATAATGGACACCCTTACAGCCTGGCAGTGCAACAGGTGTTTGTCACGTGGATGACCATGTATAAGCCTAACCGCAAAAAAGACAGCGAGTTCCGAGCAAGGAAACAATACTTTTCAGACAAACAAAATCGCGACAGCACGAACCCAATCGTGCCTGAAACATCATCGAGCCAGGCTGTGGCACCACCACCCTATGAACTCACCGAAATACAACACATCTAAGAAGGCAAAATGAAACGAATACTCTGACAAGATAACAAAATTGATTTCGTGCTTTGCCCGGCCTCAATTTGATCACAAAACAACCATAGTAAATGTTCAGTCTTACTGAAGAGATATTTTCTGAAGAGGATCACAATTTAACTAAAAAATGGCATGTCGCATTGGCTTCAAAACAAACTGCAAACACAAATGCCAGATCAAATTCTACCTGTGCCTACGGCTTGATTCAAAATAAAACTACCACGCACGTTGAAAACAGTTTCTGGTTCTTCACGACGTTGCGACGACACAGCATTGAAAATTGAGTTGTGCTCACCTTGATGCACCAGTCATTTGCTTTCAATTGTTTCCCATAGACCACACAGGATTTCCCTTGGCTCCATTTCCATTTCCCCAATCCTATCATCCCCAGTCATCATGGCACAATCAGTGTATCTCGGTGATCAGAACGTTCCTGCGGGCGGCGGCACGACGTCGACGTACATTCCAAATCAATCGTGTTGGTGTTTGACTGATTTTGCAGTCGGTTATCGCATTCTCTGCGCACACCAACATGCGTGAGAACAGCGCAGATGAACAACGGTGATTCAATTTTTGCAGCTGGCGGCATTGTGCAGCAACGGGTCAGTTTCTTCGAGGGTCTTGGCGGTGGCGCGCCTCCTCCGCCGTCCGGTGGACCACAGACAGGTACTTTTAACACTAATATTTTTTGCAGAAAATGATTTTTTGTTGATAATTGATTTTCAGCCATGCCCCCGAGCCCATCAGCTCCCGAGCCATGCAACGTTGTTGTCAACATCCAATCACTGCAGATGATGGCTGGTGGCGGAGAGACAATGTTCACTGTCATCAATCATGGACCGGGCAGGGTACAAGACAGGTGATGTTTCACCACAATAGAGTAATTGCCTTGATGATTCAGGCAGCCGTCAAGATCCTGTGCTCCAACAACAACAATTATCGAGTGAATCCGGTATACGATGTGATCAACGCAAATGCTCAATCCAACTTCCAAGTGATTCGCTTGGTGAGTCAGTCATGTGTTAGCTCCCTGATTCATAAATGAAAGCCGTACTTTTCGTTAACAGCCCGGCTACGCACAACAGGACTTCCTGATCGTTCAATCAATGCCGGCCGGTGATTCAACCAATGCTCGAGTGAGTAATTTTGATTGACACCAATCGATAAAATGTTTCACATCCTCGGTTGTTGTTTTCCACAGGCTGTGTTCGCGAGCGGGCAGCAGCCCTCGCTGCAGCAGAACATCACAATTCAAGCCATGTGAACAACAAAAATGAAAATGAAGAGAAATGTGTGCAACTATACATACATGACATAAGCAATTGGGACAAAAGAAAACAAAGCATTGGTATTGGTCGCACAATGACTTTATAAGAATTGGTCAACTTTTTTTCCTGAATCGTAAAGAGGGAAAGTGACGGGGCAATGACGTTGCGTTGCGTGATCGCACACAAAACATGTAGTAAAGAGAATGTTTCAGACCTGCGGCAACGTGGTTGATCTGCTAGATTACTTTCAGCTGAAAATGTTTTGTGAGAATCACAAATAGCACAGTAGTTAAGAGTGATTGAACGTGAAAATCAGGATTGATTTTGATGAATTCTTATATGGTCATTGTGCGACCAATATCTAGCTGCAGTATTGGTGGACTTGCTGGTCACTCAACCGCTTGTGTGTGACTTGTAGCATCCCTTCATGAGCCATGACCAATATTGTATGAATGGTAGACACAGGAATTTACTCGTCATCGAAACTTCAACCAAGTAATGAAAGTGACAAATGAGAGATACTGAATTACTGATGATGTTCACCAAACGTGCCCAATAAAACAGCACTGACCGATGGAGATCAGGTTTCCTGACATGAAGCATGTATTTGTCATGCATGGAGCATTGCGACCCGACTGAACATTCCAGATTATATCCAAGAGAAAAACCAAAACACAATCAAGAATTAATGTTCACAGCCTGCACAGTATAAGAAAAAGTAATTCAAACAACGGTGTTGTCCAAAATATGCTTTCGTTCGTGTCTGCGCATGTGACTGTGATCGGCAAACCCTTGTGCGCACACGCTGCACTTGTACGGTCTCTCGTTGGTGTGTTTGCTGCGCACATGACGGCGATAGTTGACGGCCAGATTGAATGCATGACCACAACAATGGTAGGACACCGAACCATCCAGTGGTGAGACTCGACGCGCTGACACCAGGCTGTAATCTGTGACAACTGATGTGACCGGCTTTGCCACCTTGGACTTGGTGGACGACGACACCAGTGCGTGTTTGAATCGCGTTGCACTGGCAGTTGTTGACGCACGTTGTTTTCGTTTGTTGGGCGCTTTCGATTGATGTGGAGATGATGTGCCAGGCGCATGATGTGACAAAGTGTTGGCCAGTCGGTCATGGTCTGGGAAATCGACACCAGAAGAGGGCTGCTCCGGTTGCACGGGCATCGTCAATAAAGGCTCGTCAAGAACCAACTCTTCTTCATCTTTCACGATTGAAGATTCTCTTGCGGGCTCAGTTACGACGGTGTGTAAGTCCGCGACTGGCGCTGGTTGCAGCAAGCCGCCTTGATCGAACAGGGTGGAATGACCGCTCGACCAGACAGAGACGGCAGTGTGTGGTGGCGGCGATAGTGCTTGATGTTGCACTGCTGCCTGTTGGATCTGCTGCAAATATGCACGTTGTGACTGACTGGTGCATCATCATCATGAAAAGAAAGCAGCTGCGTGATTAGACAATCACCTGATTATCACTTGATTGATCGAGCCGATTTGCGACCACGAACATCAAACTATCGACCTTCCATTGATGTTCATCGATAACCTGATCGATTTGGCTCATTTCGGTCATGAACGATGAAACAAACGTGTTGAATGTCTTCTTAGCGGTTGACTGCTCGCGACGCAAATGGTGGATGCCTGCAAAACCAATGCAGAAGTTCGAGGACGGTAATTCTTGCATCTAACCTGGTCAATACAACTGGTATTATACAACTAAAAACACAGGATTTATCTCACTTGAGCTGATCTCTTTCACAGCAGCATAAATCTCGGCGTCAACATGCGGTGCCATCGTTGTTATGTCGACTATAGCAGCACGGTTCTTTGGTATGTAGGTACGCGATTCTGCAGAAAATTTTATGTAATCAAATTACTCTATTACTCTACGTGATGACGAAGCAAGTAGCCAGTTCTGAGCAGCTGGTGCGTTGAATACCGTCAAACTTCAAAACGACAATAAGGTACATATGAACATTTTCCGCATTTTTATCCACAAGCAAGACCAAGTCAAACAAAAATACCTACCTAGGAAAACAAAAGTACACACGAAGAATATGCATGAGATCATAAAAGCAACAACTACAGTACAGTGTTAATCAAGTAAAGCATCATCAGAGAGCACCAACATCAATCAATCATTCCGTTTGTGCCTGCGTTCGTGTCTGCGCATGTTTCCGTGATCGGCAAAGGCCAGTTGACAGTAGCCGCATTCGAACGGTTTGTTGAACGTGTGCTTGAAACGGACATGCCGATAGTAACTGGTTGGTTGGTTGAACTCATGACCACAACACTCATACGTCACTTTGCCATCGTTCGACACGCGACGTGCCTTCGACAGAGCATAGGCGTCGGGGAATTTCGGCACCAAATCTTGTGTCTTGGCAAGGGTTTTTTTCGCATCGCTTCCACTGATTTCGTGGGTCGGTTTCTGGGACGCCTCGGCTTCTTCAACGATGCGACTTCTTGATGCAGATCATCGAGCGTGGCCTTCTCAGACTGCATCAGTCCCTCAAACACGAAATCTGCCTGCTCTTGTTTGATCGCAATCGTCGCCTCATCTTCGACCTGTTCAATTGCAGAGCTGCACTGCTCGTCCAAGATGAGCGCTGGTTCGTGGAGCTCGCCTTGATCAGACAGGGACGATTGGTTCATTGAGACGTCGGGCATCGTTGACCTTGAAGTGGTGTGATCCTGAAAATTCATGGCGCATGAAACCTCAAGCTCGGTCTGTCCAGCAGAGACCAGAAAACAGAACTTGTGATGTTTCACTGGTGACAGCGATTATGAGATTATCGATTTTCCATTGATGCTCATCGATGGACCGATCGATCTGATTCATTTGCGACACAAACGTCGACACGAAATTGTCGAACGTTTTCATGGCGGCCGATTGTTCACGACGTAGAAGTTGGAGACCTGCATGACCGGCTTCACATTTTGCATTTAGACACGAGGCAACAAAGTACACGGTATTCTCACTCGTGCTAATCTCCTTCATCGCAGTCCGGACATCAGTGCCAGACTTGGCTTTGGGTGCCATGGCGTGCGCTGGTATACTGATTAACACGTTTGATCGTTTGAAGTTGATAAGGAAAACTTTGGAAAACGAATCAAGCGATAAACTGCACGTTGAGCAGCTTTGTAGAGTCAACAATAGACTAAACTAATCAAACACTAAGACAAGCACAATCAATTTATTCAAGTGAAGCCAACGCTTTTAAGGAAATGCAATGGTCATAATAAATCAAAAACAGGACAGGAATAATGATGAACGACAGGAATAATGATGAACAAACATGTGTTATGCGGTCTCTATAGAACATAAGCAATCAAATCATATATCCAAAACTCCAGATCATTTGTCATGTATGCGTTCGTGTCTGTGCAAACTGCCAACGTCGGCGAACGTCTTCGCGCACATCTCACATTTGAACGGTCGTTCGCCGGTGTGTATGCGTCTCATGTGACGTCGATAGCTGTACGACTGTTCGAACGCAAATCCACAGCAATGATAGGTCACCTTGCCGTCATGCGAAACGCGACGCGCTGCTTTCACGCCGTACTTGTCGTGTTTGAGTGCGGCCAGCGCAGCCTTCTCGGCCGCGTGCTGTGCCTTGACGTGTCGACTGTGACTGGATGGCGCTTGGAACACTCGACCACAACACTGGTACGTCACTTTGCCATCGGCCGACACGCGACGTGCTGAGGCCAGAGTGAATTTGGGTGCTGGTTGGGGGGCGGCGGCAGGGGAAGGTCGGGGGGAAGTGGGACGTTTCGCACTCATTTTCGCATGACGCGGCTTTGATTTCCGAGCTGAGAACGCACGCTTGTCGCGATTACTTGATGGACCGGGTACATCCAACATGTCAATCAATGGGTCCTGGTCGGACACCGGAACGTCGATCGAAGAATCGTTTGCCGTCCCCAGCAGCATTTGGTCATCGAACTCCAGCTGTTCCTGTTTCATCACGGCGGATTCATTACGATCGGATTGGTACGAATCTGTGAAGGGATCAAACTCGATGTCGCCTTGTTCAAACACGGGTGGCTGATGGGTTGACCGAGCGGAGACGGGCAGTTCAGATAAAGCCAATAGCTGCCGTTGTTGCGGTGTTCCTGATCGTTTCTGCAACGCAATGGACTATTGTTCTGCTGAAACATCAAGAAAGTAAACAGTTATGTACAAACCCGCTGTTCACTCGGCTCCACACGATTTTGACCAGTGACCACGAACATCAAACTGTCGATCTTCCATTGATGTTCATCAATAACCTGATCGATTTCGCTCATTTGCATCATGAACGTGGACACAAAACTGGAGAATGTCTTCTTGGCTGTAGACTGCTCGCGACGCAGATGTTGCAGACCTAGAACTTCAAAAATTAGCCATTTATCAGGTCTAATCGAAAAGCGAATATGCTCACTTGCACTAATTTCTTTGACTGCAGCACAGACATCGGCATCATGATCGAAGTGAGGCGCCATGTTCAAAATTAACGCTGTGCAAAACTGCTGACCTGATGGAAATGCAAGATGATTTCAAACTTTATTCACGCGCATTGACAAATTGCAAAGGTATGTAAGCTGCAGTCAACAACAGCTTTGATTGAGTATAACAATCATTTTGTGAACATGCACGAGCCAATGTGACTGAAATCATTTTATTACCAACAAGAAAACATAACCAACCGAGCACACAATAATAATATGTCGCAGTCCAATAAGTTATGTACAAACTGAGGCGATCACACTTCGGTCGTTCATCGGTGTGTTTACGTCGTTGACGTCTCGTTTTAGGACGATGTTCTTCGAAAACGCAAACCCACAGCCACAACAATTAAATGTGACTCTGCCGTCGGCTGACACGTGACGCGCTGCCTTGATACCTCGGGATTGTGCTCGGAGGACAAAGCTGCCAGCTCGACCGAGTGATGAAGTGTTGATTGAAACACAATCAGCTTCTAATCCGCCACTACGCAACGATGAACAAATTATTGTATGTATTCAATGACGCAATACCAATAACTAACCTACAGTACATTGCACGACAAGTTTCTGCAATGACAAAACGAGATAACCAATGGAGACGATCAGAACACAGGGAGGACCGAATCAAACACATCTGAGACCACAACAACAACACGAAACAATTTCTACTGCCCCCTTTGTTAATGCCAACGCTGTTCATGTTTCCTCAAAGTGCCACTGTCAGCAAATGTCCACGAGCACACTTCACATTTGAACGGTCGTTCTCCGGTGTGTTTGCGTCGCTGATGTCGCGTGTATGAAGCAGTGGTTTTGAAGGCAAACCCGCAACAATTGAACGTCACTTTGCCGTCGGCCGACACGTGACGTGCTGTCTTGATACCGTAGTCGGGTTTTTGCTTGGACAGCGCCACCCGTTCGGCTTCGTGACGCGCACGAATGTGTTTGCTGAAGGCGGATCTCGTCTGAAGCACCTTGCCACAACAACAATGGAACGTCTCGTGCCCATCGGGCGATATGCGACGCGCCCAAGGGATACTGAACTTGGGGGCATGTTTGGTGGTCGAAGTTGAAGGCAGCTCCTTGGGACTGATCGAGCTCATTTTGGCATGACGTCGTTTTGATTTGCGAACTCGTTTGTCGCGCGATGGTGCTGGTTTGTCGCCGTCAACTAATCGGTCCTGGTCTGAAGCCGGAGCGTCGATCGAAGAATTGTCTGCAGCCTCCAGCAACACTTGATCATCAGACTCCAGCTGTTCCTGTTTCATCACGGTTGCGTCATTTGATTCGTTGTGAGCCACACGGTAGTACGATGACTCTAGAACGGGATCCATGTCGAACTCGCCTTGTTCAAGCAGCGACGAGCGGTGGGCTGACCGGGCGGAGACCGGAATTTCGGATAATGTCAAGAGTTGACGTTGTTGTGGTGTTGCCGATCGGCTCTGCAATGAGCCAGTGTCGTAACGTATCGAAGCAACATGAAATACTATACTAACCAGGGGCACTAAACAATGCACAAACCCGCTGTTCAGTTCGCTCCACCTGATCTTGACCAGTCACCAGAAGCATCAAATTATCGATCTTCCATTGATGTTCATCGATAACCTGATCGATTTCGCTCATTTGCGACATAAACATGGACACAAAACTCGAGAATGTCTCCTTCGCTGTGGACTGTTCGCGACGCAGAACTTGCAGACCTGAATACAACACCGGGACTATTTCTCCATAAAGGCCGTGCCGTAGCAGATAAAATTGCTCACTTGTGCCAATTTCTTTCACAGCAGTGTACACTTCAACATCATAATCAGCGCGAGGTCCCATGTTCACATCCAGTGTGCGGTCTAAGATCTGAATTTAAGGATTAACACACGTCTCTAAACAAACTCCAAATGAATCTTGAAGATAAGCTGTGCTCACACAGCATTGATTGCATAACAATTACTCGAACGGATTACAATTAGGGCCATAATGAACAAAATTATCTTATTCCATGCAAAAATCTTCATATCAAGGGTTTTATATGTGATACATCAAATATCTCCTAGAAATGAGACAATGATCACAACAACAAAATGACATGAGACCGTTAATGGTGACAACATCAAACACGACCTAACGCCCACTTCTTTTGTTTATGCACCCGTCTCTCATGTCCCCTCAGAGTTCCGATGTCAGCAAAGGCCAGCGCGCACAGGTCGCATTTGTACGGTCGTTCACCGGTGTGCCTGCGTCGCATGTGCCTTCGGTAGTCGCCCTTAGTCACAAACGCAAATGAACAGCAACCGAACGTCACTTTGCCATCAGCCGATACCCGACGTGCTGCTTCGATACCGTAGTCCGGTTGGGGAGGCCTCAACGCAGCCCTTTCTTCCGCGTGATGCCTACACACATGTTTGTTGTACCCAGATTGTCCCTGGAACACCCGGCTACAACAAGTATAGGTCACTTTGCCATCGGGTGATACGCGACGCGCCCATGCAATGCTGAACTTCAGTGGTGGTTTGGCTTTGATCGGCAAAGTGGCAGGAGCGTTGATGGGACTCATTTTAACATGACCTGGTTTACATTTGCGAGTGGGAGACGCATGTTTGTTACTACGATGACGACGTGATGGACTGGGTGCTTCCTCAAGCAATGGGTTCTGGTCTGAGACCGGAACGTCAATCGAAGAATCGTCTACCGCCTCCAGCAGCATTTGGTCATGGAGGCCCATCTGCTCCTGTTTCATCAAGGTTGATTCATGGTGCTCGGTTTGGGTCACATGGTCGTTGAACTGTGTGTCTGCGAAGCGATCCAAGTCGGCGTCGTCTTGTTCAAACAGGGACGAACGATGGCTTGACCGGGCGGAGACCGGCAGTTCAGACAAAGCCAATACTGGACGTTGCTGTGGTGTTGCTGATCGGTTCTGCAATGAGTTTATTGTTCATTCTGTGTGCTGTACTTGCTGAAGCATCCAAAGCCGCACAAACCCGACGTTCGCCACGTTCCACATGATTTTGACCAGTAATCACGAACATCAAACTATCGACCTTCCATTGATGCTCATCGATAACCTGATCGATATGACCCATTTGCGTCAAGAACGTAGACACATAATTGTTGAATGTCGTTTTGGCTACAGACTGTTCGCGTCGCAGAAGTTGGAGACCTGAACCGAATAAAAGGGTAGACCACAATGGGACGCACAAAAGAACGAGGGAAACAGCTCACTTGTGCGCTGATTTCTTTCACCGCTGTGTAGACCTCGATGTCAAAATCAGCGCGCGGGCGAGGCGCCATGCTTACAAGCAGGGTTGATGCGAAACTGGATCAAACGTTAGGACATATGTCGGTTGGTTATTACTACCAGAATGCGTCAACTTTGAAAGATAAGCTGCGCTGAGCAGCACTGATTGACTAACAATCATTTCAATCACTTGCAAATTGTACAAAAACAATGCCACGCTACATTGTGGGAAACACATTTTATTGCGGATGCCGACTGACCATAAAAACAAAAAACAAGAACGAGACCAGATTCGAAGCATGAAAAAGCATACACAGTCACAAACCGAATTATTGACAGAAAACCAGCATCTGATTCACTTTGGTTCCTCTCTGTCTTATGTTTGTCCCGTTCATGTCTGCGCACACTCGTTGAATCGACGAATGATTCCGTACAGAATTTGCATTTATACGGCCGTTCACCCGTATATGTCGCCGCATCACGTGTTTGCGATATGCGTTGCTGTTGCTGAATGCAAAGCCACAACAATTGAACGTCACTTTGCCGTGGTGTGAGACGCGACGCGCTGCTGCGGCACAGTAGGTATAGCAGAAAGCGTGGCGTCGGGCTGTTGAGATGATGTGAACTTGGATTTGGCGAGAGCCGCTGGCGGGTGTCTGAAGCGCGAAAGACCCGCTTTAGTCTGTCGGTATCGTTTTCTGCCCACCGGCCGAGGTCGTGGCAGATTCGACACAGATCGACGACAAAGCAGGTCCTGATCTGACACCAGAACATCTAGTTGAGATGTGGCTGATTGGGGGCAATACGACGAATCCAGGAGTAAAGGCTCATTGACTTCTTGTTTGATGCTCGATAGTTGGACATCGGTGGCGCTTGGCTTCATGTGCTCTCACTTTGTTCAAAAAGGGGCGATCGATCATTTGACCAGGTGGACGTTTGTGCGTTTGTCGACTGATCCTGCAAAATAGCACTACCAGGTCGCCCAGAAAAATTTCGGCTGTGCCTTGACCGGCCGATACGAACGTGTGTTGGCAAGTCAGGGCAACTACATCGGGTGATATTTTCGAAACGGTGTAAAGGTCAGTTGGGTGTAAAGGTCGGCGGAAAGCTTGGTGTGAGAAAGTTCAGTGTAAGCTCGGCGTAAGCTTGAAACATTGCACGCTGAGCAAGCAGCAGACGCGCGTTTCTAAACGAAAGGTCAACTTTGACGGTTTGCTGTGCAAGTGCAAAGCGTTTGTTTGCAATATTGTTTGTTTAGGCTGATCGCACAATCGTTTTTAAACGATAAACGTTTTGAATTTCGTAGCCTTTCATGGTTCGTTACAACGAACATCAGGCTATCGATCTTCCACTGCTGTTCGTCGATAACCTGATGGATTTGACCCATTTGCGTCATAAACGTCGACACATAATTGTTGAAAGTTGTTTTAGCCGGACTGCTAGCGGCGCAGAAGTTGCAGGCCTGAACCAAACAAAAGCACAATACTACTATACAATACACAAAAACGATTGATGAAACTGCTCACTTGCGCTGATTTCTTTCAGACCCCGACATCATCAGCGCGGGGTGCCATGCTCGTACCAACTGTGATGCAAGCATTTCTATTGTTAACATCGGTTATCACATTTCGAATGCATTGAAATTTCGAAGATAAGCTGTGCTCAACGCAACAGCATTGATCGACCGACATTCAGTTCAATTCAAATGTCCAATACACATGAAAAATAGTGACCGTCAATACCATCTGGATGAAAATACATTTTATTGCACTGACGCAGACACCATTGTAACAGCAAATATTGTCTCCGTGACATTTCAGGGGGTAATTTGAACCAATTAAAAGACGGAAACACATGTTCATAAGCATGATAATAGTTGTCAAAAAGGAGCATCCATCATTCAACCCAATTTCGTTCTCTGTTCTCCAGGTAAGTCGTTTTATGCACAAAACGTTCATGTCTTCGCACGTTGCCTGTATCGGAGAATGATTTCGGACAGGATTTGCATTTAAACGGCCGCTCGCCGGTGTGACGTCGTCTGACGTGTTTGTCGTAGTTGCTACGGTACTTGAATGCAAAGCCACAACAATTGTACGTCACTGTGCCATTTGCGGACACGCTACGAGCTGCTGCTGCATTGTGGTCCGCAGGAACGGCAGTGGACGGTTGAGATGGTGTGGACTTGTGCTTGACCACAGACGGAGCTTGGCGTTCGGAGCGGGATGCACTCTGTT
Source organism: Rhynchonema sp. JSB1_4 (assembly GCA_030248065.1). NCBI lineage: Eukaryota > Metazoa > Nematoda > Chromadorea > Monhysterida > Xyalidae > Rhynchonema > Rhynchonema sp. JSB1_4. Next base: position 25,976 of record JASAMV010007048.1, read on the forward strand.
TGGTCGATTTGCGGCGCCGGTTTCCGCTTATCGGTCGAGATCGAGGCCGAATAGGCACTGGCTTACGACGTGCTGGGACCTGATTTGAGATCGCAACATCAAGCTGAGATGTGTATGATTGGTGATCCGACGAAACCGGGAGCAACGGCTCATCGACATCTTGTTTGACGATCGATGGTTGCACAGTGTCAGTGGTTGTGTCTGGGTGCATGTCTGGAACCGGGTTCGTGAGCTCTTCGCCCTGTTCAAACAGGGACCACCGGGCGTGCACTTGTGATGGCAGTTGCTCGCAACGCAATTCTGATTGATTCTGCAAGATTGCGCGCTAGTGCAAGTCATAAATAAATTCAAACAGCAGTGAAACATCAGTAGCATACATTACAACTTTGAATCAGACCTGATTGTGTTCCCTCATTTGGTTCGTCACAATGAATAGCAGAGTATCGATCTTCCACTGATGTTCATCGATAACCTGGTCGATTTGACCCATTTGCGTCATGAACGTGGACGCATAATTGTTGAAGGTCGTCTTGGCTGCGGACTGCTCGCGGCGCAGAAGTTCCAGACCTGAACCGAACAAATGGATATTACTTTCAATTGAAATGAAAAAAAGAGAGAGCAATTTCTCACTTGCGCTGATTTCTTTCACCGCGGTGTAGACCTCAGCATCATAATCAGCGTGGGGTGCCATTCCTCGTTACGAATGCTGTTGCAAAACTGTGTGAAGATTTTGGACGTCTTGTTGGTCACATAACATTTTTAAAATTCGCAAACTTCAACGATAAGCTGTGCTGAACACAACAGGGTTGATTGGCCAACTATCATTTTAGTACATACACTGATAAATATTGCCACTTTCACGGAAAAACATTTTATTGAACTCATCGCACAAACACAAACAAAACTAGCTGGTCCACGCTTCACTGGGTATAGGAAATGGACTGAAACGCGAAAAACATCATGATAAACGACAGGATTACAGTAGAAACAGAATCTGATTGCACGACTGTATTACGCGTGCTATTTTCCACACATTACGGCTTTCTGATGCACTTTGCGTTCGTGTCTCAGCACGCTGCTTGTATCGGCGAATGATTTCGTGCAGAATTTGCATTTATACGGCCGTTCACCCGTATGTCGCCGTCTGACGTGCTTGTTATAGTTGCTACGGTCTCTGAACGCAAAGCCACAACAATTGTACGTCACTGTGCCGTTGGCGGAGACTTGGCGCGCTGGGGTCGGACTGTAGACTGGGTTGGGACTAGACTGTTGAGATGGTGTGCACTTGGACCGAGGTGCACGTTTGAAGGTGGCTGGACTTGCTTTCGCTGTCGGTTGGTGTCGTTTTCTGCTTGAAAATCGAGGTCGTGACGAAATGGATGCTGGTCTGCGACGTAATAGGTCCGGGGAATCAAGTTGGGATGTGGATGATTGCGGGTGATCGGATGAATCGAGAAGCAACGATTCATCGAGCTCCGTTTTCACAACTGATGGTTGCACATTGTTGGCGCATGGGTGCACGTCTGGACCCAAATTCGTGGACTCTTCACCTTGCTTAAGCAGGGAAGATCGATCATTCGACCAGGCAGGCACTTGCACTTGATCGGCTGACAATTGTTCGCAACGTATCGACGATTGGTTCTGCAAGGACTACGGTCAGTGAAACATAAAACTCAGAACTGAAATTTTAATTAAACTCAGACCTGATTTTGTTCCAATTCGTTCGTGACCATGAACATCAAACTATCGATCTTCCATTGATGTTCATCGATGGCCTGATCGATTCGACCCATTTGCGCCATGACCGCTGCAATGTAAGCGTTGAAAGTCGACTTGGCTGCGGACTGTTCACGACGCAGAAGTTGAAGACCTGAAAATGCAGGTAATAATTGTGACGGCGCTGGTCTTACACATACAAAAGCTACAACAAAGGCTACTAACTCGTGCTGACCTCCTTAACAGCTGTGTAAATCTTGCTGTGAGTGCTGGGCGCCATAGTGCTGATTTGAAACTGAAATATGAGGGAATGACATGGTTAAAGCATGACCCCCTTCCACAGTGTAGTTCCTGGTTCGGAGGGGGAGATAGCGGACCCCCCGTTTCTTTCAGAGGGAGGATATCGTACCCCCTCGAAGACCCAAATTCAGGAAAAGTCACCTTTTCAGGTAGAAAATTTGACCTATTTTTGCCCTTTTTGGAAAAATTCTTCATAAAAAGGATATTTTGGCGACTAATCACACATTTCAGGTCTAAAAATGCCCATTTTAGGCCTAAAATGCCTATTTTAGGCAAAAATTGAGGCAGATAGTGTACCCGGAGGAGGAAATATGGGGATAGTGTAATGCCTTAGGGGGAATAGCGTACACGAGGGGGGACCATCCCCCAGGACCGGGCCGGGATTTTGGACTTTTGGCACGGGCCGGGCCGGAGATTTGGAGGTTCGGGCCGGACTTCCCGGCTTGAATTGCACAAATCTCAAGCCAAAAGCGCCTTTTTTGACAAAAAATCGCCGAAAACTGCGCTTCGCGCAGAATATGTGCACATTTTTTGTGGGGCCTAAATGGACACGGTTCACAGAAACCGAATCACAAAAACATAAACATGCTTCAACAGGTGAATTTTTGGCCTTTTTTGACCATTTTTTTCCTTTAACCCCAAAATCGGGCCGGGCCGAGCCGACCTTAGGCTCAGGCTGAGCCGGGATTTTGGACTTTCAAATCGAGACGGGCCGGGCCGGGCCGAGGATACCCGGCCCGATCCTAATCTCTGTGGCGCATCAAACAGCAACAAGGGCCACACTGTTGCTAGTCTAAGTCTGAATGCTGCTGTGCATTTGAAGGCTTGCCCGCCTTGCCCGCACAGGGCACGCGCACGAAAATTTATTTAGAGCAGGTGTTCACTGATTTTACGGCGGTGGATGGTCTACATTAGCCGCCGAGGATTAAATGTTGTTGCGAAAATCTACATAAAAGTTGCGCCAACATTTTTTACCCAAATTTCATGATTTAATTGATGCTGCTTCATAAATGTTTGAAGTGCGCAATGTTCTCTCTTTGGTTGTGGTGGGTTTGATACATATGATTGTTGCGAAAGCTGTGCCACGCGTTAAAGTGGAAGGGACCATGTTTTATTATTGGAACTGAAAGCCGCAATCAAGCTGACCATTCTTCAAAACGAAGTACCGTCGAAGTGTCAAATGAACGGTCAAAAAGTGTGCCAAAAGTGCACCTCTGGGAGTATAAGCGCCAACTGATTTAGCCACCCCCTGTGCTTGATTTTCAGGCATCGTACAGAAACAGCACATCACCGAACGAACGGAGTTGGAAAATCGAGCATGTATTCTTGATGAGATGACAGAAAACTGGATTTCAGACAACAGTAAACTGTCCCGACCTTCAAAGGATAGCGTCGTACCAAACCCAGCGATGGCAGTAATGTAAAACATCACAAGGAGCGATTTACACGTTAATTTCATTTCCAAGTGCCTGGGGTGCACTATATACTGCTAGTATACCAGCACATCACACATTCGGAACAACACTTTATAGTGCACAAATATACATACGGAACGGAAAACGGAACACCAAATTCTTATTGCACAGCATTTGATGCACAGGGCTCAAGCAATGCTCATAGTCATGGTACATATTGGTCGCACAATGACCCACTGACCCGTCACTTTCCCTCTTTACGATTCAGGAACAAATTTGACCAATTCTTACAAAGTCATTGTGCGACCAATACCTTAGGTATATGTACACGGCAGTTCATTTCCTCATCATATGCACATTGTGTTCATGTCTTCGCAAGTTTGTGGAATCGGCGAACCCCTTGGCGCACACTCTGCACGTGTACCGTCTGTCGTTGGTATGCACGCGTCTGACGTGTCGGGCGTAGTTGCTCGAGCACGCGAATGCATGACCACAACAATTGAATGTCACTTTGCCATCCAGTGACACACGACGTGCTGATGACGTGCTGTACTTAGAAGGCTTAGTGATCGGTCGGGACTTGCACAACGGACGTTTCACCAATTTGGATGCTGGTGATGATGCTGTAGTGGCGTGAGCTTGCTTCTTGCTGCTTGTTGCAGTCACGTCTGCACGCAGGTGAGTTGATGAAGTTGGCGCCGTCAAAGTGACATCAAGTGGGAGTGGGCCCCGGTGTGAAACCGAAACCGGAGCATCAGGCACGCCATCAAATGCGACCAGTTCTTGTTTCACAAGCCCTGATTCCTCAAGACACCCATGATCCAGAACGTTGCGTTGCGGGGCTGAGTTCGGCTGGATGTGCATCTTTGCTTGCTGGTGGACTTCTCCTTGATCCATCAGGGGCCCGTTATTTGTCGACCAGCTGGGCAACGGGACTGGAGGCGGCACTGGCGTTTGGTAAGACGCAGGAGCCTGCAAACTGCGTATCATGTAAACCTGAACGCAAAAGATCATATTTCTTGCGTCAAGAACTCCTGACCTGATTTTGTTCCAATTCGTTCGTCACAATGAACATCAAACTATCGATCTTCCATTGATGTTCATCGATAACCTGATCGATTTGACTCATTTGGGTCATGAACGTGGACACATAATTGTTGAACGTCTTCTTGGCCGCGCACTGTTCACGACGCAAAAGTTGCAAGCCTGAAATCAAGACATTTTTCTGGTGCACCGGTTGTTCATTGTCAACTTCACAGACAAACAAACACGCTCAGACTCACCAGTGCTGATTTCCTTGACGGCTGTGTAGACCTCAATTCGCGAGTTGGGAGCCATTGTGGATTGTCTGATCGTGGACAGAAGATCACAAGCCGTTAAAATATGACAAATTTATGACACTAAAAGTGCATGCGTTGTTCTGCGTGCAACGAACTGATAAGCTGCCCGGACAATGGGTGATATGTTCGAAACAGTGTAAAAGTCAGTTGGGTGTAAAGGACTGGAAACCCCGGCCCCACCCCCCGATAGAGCTGCCCGGTGTAAACTTGAAACATTCCACGTTAATAACAGGCAATGTTTCACACACCACACGCCACCACTCGACCGAACTTTACACCGACCTTTACGCCCAACTGACCTTTACACCGTTTTGAAAATTCCACCCAATGCATGAACAGTGTCGGTTGCAAAACGACGACGTGAAATATCACCACAATGAACGAAATTCTACACTCCATTTTATTTTATACAAAACATTATATATAAAAATATGCAAATGAGTGAAAGACACACCAAAATCTCAAGAATATCAGACAGGGACGAAAACTTATAAATACATAAGAGCAGAGGAATTTCAAGAACAAGAACTCACGTCTTGTGCACATTTCGTAAATGTCTCTTCAAGTCCTCCGTCGTGGTAAACGTTTTGTGACACAGTCGACAAGTAAAGGGACGTTCACCAGTGTGCTTATAGCTCACATGACGTCGGTATAGCCAAGACGAATTGAACGCATAGCCACAACAATTGTACGTCGTTTTGCCATCGTCCGAGACGCGACGCGCTGACGCGGCATCGTAGCTGAATGGTTTCGCTGTAGCGGACCGGCGTTTAGACCTGGCTGCGGGCGCAGTTGTTTTTGTGAATGGACGCTGTTTCCTGTTTTTGTGCGCTGAGACCACATTTGTAGATTGACGTCGTCGTGATGATGAACTTGACGGCGGAACGGTGCTGCACGGTTCCTGGCCTGAGACCGAAAATGTATTAAGTGCCGCTGCTGGAGTCACTTGGTTGAGCAGTGGCTGCTCAGAGAGAAGCAATTCTTCCTTCACGTGGGTGGATTCTTCTGGATGCAATCCATTCGTATCGCTGGAGTGCGCGTCTGAAGCCGGATTCACTTGATCCGTCAGGAACGCATTGTCGCTCGTCCAGCTGGCGATCGGGACTTGGGGGGATATCAGCATGGTCTGACTGGGCCCAGTCTGTAACGAAAACACCATGAAGGACATGAACTATAACCAGAACAATGACAGTCAAGGTTCATACCTGAATGTGCGCTGGTTCGTTCGTCACCATGAACATCAGGCTATCGATCTTCCATTGATGTTCATCGATAACCTGATCGATTTGACCCATTTGCGTCATGAACGTGGACACATAACTGTTGAACGTCGTTTTGGCTGCAGACTGCTCGCGACGCAGAACTTGCAGACCTGGTGAGATCAAAGAAATTTGAAGTCACACTAGTTATGAATGCATATCTTATCCTACGTACTTGAAAAAGAAACGTGTTTGTAAGACAGCTCACTTGTGCTCAGTTCTTTTACAACCATGTAGATTTCAGTTCGGTTATGCGGTGCCATTCTCACAGTTTATGGGTGCGGTTTCCTTGCCCAGGCGATGCTAGCAATGGAATCCTAGCAAGACATACGATATAAAAGCACAATGCAAAAAACTGTTGTTATATCAGTGTGGGTTACTGAATGTCAAGAGGAGTAAACTGCCCTGATTTTCAGGGAGCAGTGCCGTGAGTGAAGCAACGACACCATGAAACATCACGACCAACGCACCGTACACAAATTCACTTCGAAACAAGTATTGTTACAAAAAATCAAAGACATGAAATCAAAATCAAAAAGCAACATGAAAATGAAAGTTCACAAATGGTATAGACCAAACATGAATGTCGCATCATTTATGCACTATACGCTCATGTCGTCTCAAATCACTAGAGGCCGCAAACGCTGCGTGACACGATGTACACGCAAACGGTCTCTCACCGGTGTGTCGGCGTCTCACATGCACATGGTAGCCATTGAGTGTTGTGATATCAAGCCCACAACAGTTATACGTCACTTTACCATCGAGCGAGACGCGACGCGCTTCTGCTGCGTTTTTGTGTGTGGGCGGACTGAGGAATCGGTTGGCGGCAATGGTCTGTTTCACAACACTCGATCGCATGAATATGACCCGCCGTGGTTTCCTTGTGATCGGTGCTGCAGTGACTTTCGTGTCCAGACGGGCGAGTAAACTGGGTGCCATTCGTGGGTCCTGCGGCTGTGCCGGCGCAGTTGACGATGAGGGGCTTTCAGAATCGAGCAGCAATTCTTCTTGCTTGACAGCGTGCACAGCTCGCACGTCACCCACAGCGCTCGTCTGTGAGTCAGCATTCAACAGGGTCTCTCCTTGATCCATCAGGGGCACTTTATTGGTAGAGCAATTCGAAACAGGGATTTGTGGTGTACTGGCGGCGGGCTGCAAATGCGCGAAATGTACTGCAAAATTTTCAACAAACAATATTGTTTTATCTACCACTCATTAGCGTACCTGATTTTGCTCCGAATCATTTGTTACAATGAACATCAAACTGTCGATCTTCCATTGATGCTCATCGATAACCTGATCGACTTGACCCATTTGGGCCACAACGGCGGCTATGTAATCGTTGAAGGTCGTTTTGAATGCGGACTGCTCGCGACGCAAAAGTTGAAGGCCTGGTAGTATCACAGAATGTTGTCGAAGACCGACTGATTTTCTGCGGTCATTCTGTTGTTTACAGCGCAAAACGCTCACTTGTACCCATTTCGGACAAAGCAGTGTAGATCTCGGTTCGGAAGTTCGGTGCCATTTTCTGATCGGTGCGATATTACTTGTCAGGCGATGATACCTTGACAATGATCATGGTCCATAAACAGATATGTAGGTAATAATAATAATTGTGCAAGAAACCGTAATGCCTGCCAGGGGTCGCCAAGAAGCGTGAAGTACAATGTCCTGTTTAGCAAGGAACAGCGTCGTGCGCGAAACAACGACCGTGTGAAACATCAAAACAACTGGATATTCATTCATACCCAAATTTCATTCAGAAAAACGTATAGTAATCACAAGTGAAATGAACGACACCATAAAAACATAACGGCATAAAATTCGCGAAATGAACCAGCCTACCAATAAATTACTGTTCAAGCTCAATGGAAGGGTTTGTTTAGCTCATGGAAGTTGAGACCGTTGGTCGTGCTGTTTTTCAAAACATTTTTTGGCTTTGCAGCACCAATTAATCGTCGTGCCGTGTCTGTTCGTCTCTTCTCAAATCACCCGACCTGGCAAACGCCGATGGACACGCCCGACAAACAAAGGGCTTCTCGCCTGTGTGTTTCCGTCTGACGTGTACGTTGAAAACGGTGGCATTCGTGAACGCATAACCACAGCAATTGTACGTCACCTTGGCATCGTGCGAAACGCGACGCGCTGCAGCTGCCGCACTCAAGTGGACGGGTGCGTTCGGGATTCGGATCATCACACGTCGCTGTTTCTGCCTTGCGGTTGCAGGTGTCGTAGTGACTTTGGTGCCCGCTGAACAGGCAGATGAATTTGGCATCAACATGTCCAGTCACAGGTCCTGGTCTGGGACCTGAACGTCGATAGCTGATGGTATCAATATCTGTTGAACGTGCGTCGATAGACTTTCTGAATCGCGCAGTAATTATTCTTGCTTGATATGGTCTGATCCCACTGGTCGCAGTTCACCAACAGCGCTGCGAGTCCGCATTGAGCATGGCATGTCCTTGTTTCGGCAGGGACATTTGATTGGTGGACGCATTGACCGACGGGGAGCACTACTGGCTGGCGGGTTGTTGATGATGCGCCCTGCAAATTTTAATGAGTTAAAAAATATTTTTAGCAACAGAATATAATGACAGCTCAAAATCAATAGCACACTTGACTTTGCTCCAACTCCTTTGTCACAAGGATCAGCAAACTGTCGATGTTCCACTGATGTTCATCGATAACATAATCGATTCGACCCATTTGTGTCCTGAACGTGGACACACAATTGGTGAGGTTCGCTTTGGCTGCTGACTGCCCAAGACGCAAAGGTCGTAGACCTGAAAAAATTAGAGAATCTTGAAGTTCCACTAGCACTACTTTATGTACATTCGAAAAGCAAGGCAAAAAGTCCTCGTTGTGCTCATTTGTTTTACAATGTTGGTTCCGGTTCGAGAGTCACATGCCATTGTGAATGCATGATGCGACACACCGAGTATGATTAACAGAAAAATGATGCACGATTTCGCTAAAATTACCGCATCACCGTCAACAACAGTAAACTGCCCTGATCAGGTACAGCGTCGTGTGGTGAACAACAGTCAGTGTGCAAAATATTACGACAAACAACGGATTCATTCGTGAATGTTTATTTTGAGAACCGTATGCACAGCGTGTGGTCATCGAGTCGAGTCAATGCATAACAAAAAGGGAGCTTGGTAACTTTACGCACAGATTTGTGAGAAAAACTGCTCAAGTTTTCTTTACCACAATAATGTTTCATTTTCCAATTTTCATCAATCCAGTCACAGGATCACACGCGTTTCACGTGACGTTACCCTTTGGTTCATGAATCCTTCGCTCGTGTCTTCTCAAATCACCCGATTTAGCAAACGCCATGGGACACGATCGACACCCAAATGGTTTCTCGCCAGTGTGCTTGCGTCTGACGTGCACCTTGTGATCGGAAATAGTTTTGAAAGCAAACCCACAACAATTGTAAGTCACTTTTCCGTCGTGCGAGACGCAACGCGTTGACGCTGGGCTGTAGACTGAATTAGGGGTCCCATTGGTGGCAATTTTTGCCTTCATAATCTTCGATTTTGTGGCTGTGACACGATGTGGCTTCGTTGTGATCGTGGTTGCAATGAGTTTGGAACGCATGCTTGTAGTTGAGCTGGGCACCACTGGTGGTGGATCCTGGTCTGAGACCGGAAAGTGAGCACCTGGTGACGTCTGTTGACCATCGAATGGGTCATCGAAAAAAAGCTGTTCTTGTTTCATAATTTTGTTTGATTCATCACGGCATGCAGGTGCACTGGTCAGTGCGTTCGCATTCAACAGAGCCTCTCCTTGATTCACAAGGACAACGTGGTCAGTGGACCATTTCGTTGCAGGAACATGTCGAGCTTCTTGGGTTGACTGAGCCTGCAAATAAGGGATGCACAAATTAGGAAGACTTTCGATGAAAAGAAATACAATTTTGAGTGCACCTGAGTTTGCTCAAGCTCGTTCGTGACCATGCATATCAAACTATCGATTTTCCATTGATGTTCATCGATAATCTCATCGATGTGACCCATTTGTGTCATGAACGTGGACACATAATTGTTGAAGGTCTTCTTGATTGCAGACTGTTCACGACGCAGGCGTTGGAGGCCTGTTAGAACAAGTGAAAATTGTGGCTCCGCCAAGTACCCATTCTGTTGTGTCCAAGACACCAGCAAGATAAGCTCAAAAGTACGCTCACTTGAGCTGAGTTCTTTCACAGTCCAGTAGATCTCGGTTTGTGAGTCAGGTGCCATTGTGAACGGACAACACGACACGCAGGTAGACACTGATCATAGTAGCGCAAAAAAGCTGTTGGAGTGACCGTAGTGTTGTTAGGAACATCAACAGTAAGCTGTCCTGATAATCGTTGAACAGCGCCGTATGGAAAACAGCAACCAGCAACATAAAAAAAATCACAACGAACCGATTGACCGCAAATTTTTACTTCGAGATAATTTTAGTCAAAAGCCAGAATTCAGTCGCCAAGTCAAGTCAACGATATACAAGCAACAGTAAGAAAATAAAACATCAAGGTTGTGCTACCTGATCACTTTATGTCTCAGCCGTTCGTGTTTTCTCAAATCACTGTTGCTGACAAAAGTTCTTGCGCACGCTGGGCATACAAACGGCTTCTCACCGGTGTGTTTACGTCTGACGTGTATATTGTAATCGGTTACGACCTTGAATGCAAAGCCACAACAATTGTACGTCACTTTGCCATCGTGAGAGACGCGACGCGCTGAGGCCGGACTATAGACAGTTTGGTTCGGAATTCGATTGGTGGCAAGTTTTGCTTTCACAAGTTTCGATTGCGTCGGAGTCACACGTCGCTGTTTCGAAGTTGCAGTACTTTTAGCGCGCACATTTGTTGGTGAACAGGATGTCAATGAACTGGAGCATGGGTCCTGGTCTGCGACCGGAAAGTCGACTGCTGATGACGACGGGTCATCAAAAATGAAATTCTCTGTCTTCACGGTCATGTTTGATTCTTCTCGCCGAAATTCAGCTGCTGCATTCGTGACCGCATTCAACAGAGCTTCCTCCTGATCCAACACTGACCCGTCGTTGGTTGACCATCTCAAAGCAGGAACTTGTGGTGGCTGCTGGGCTGTGGTGGCCTGTAAAACGGAACGTATTGCTCGCACAATGACTAAATCATAATTCATCTACGCTGATTTTCAGGTTCAACCTCAACCACTATGCTACTTGTATTGTTGACAAAACATTCTCACCTGAAATTATTACCACGTTGCTACAGTTCTGAAACATTTTGGTGCGCGCATGGTTTGTGTGTGATCGCGCAGCGCAACGTAATTGCCCCGTCACTTTCTCCCTCGCAATGCAGGAAGAAATTTGATCAATTCTGATAATCATTGTGCGACCAATACAAGTACAGGTGAAACATTTTCGATTGCGAAAAAATACAGTATTTGCACGCACCTGCGTTTGTTCCAACCCGTTCGTGACCATGAACATCAGGCTATCGACCTTCCATTGATGTTCATCGATAACCTGATCGATTTGACCCATTTGCATCATGAATGACGACACATAGCTATTGAAGGTCTTCTTAGCGGCCGACTGTTCGCGACGCAGAACTTGGAGACCTGAGATCAGACAGCTTCGCATCGTACATTCGGTTTAGTGATTCCAAAATGTTTCTGACTTGTGCTAATCTCCTTGACTGTTGTGTAGATATCCATGCGACAGTTGGGTGCCATTATGAGCAAATCCGTTAGAAGATTCTGTAACGACTACCTGTATTTTTGTGCTTGGGAACCCGATGTAAATGAAGGCATTGGCGAAAACGAACGTAGTCAAGATAATGACTGCCCTGACACTGCAAGGTCAGCGCCGTATTAGAAGCAACGGCACGGCAACATCAGAGTGACCAGCAAGCAGTGTATGCAAATTTTATTGGGTTCAAAAAACAAAGGACCAGCAGAAAGCAACAAATAAAAGTCACAACCACGAAGTCATGCAACACGAAAAGATAGAATCAGCAGAGCTCATACTGGCGATGCACCCATTTAACTGCGACCAGGCCATATTAGCGATGGTACTTATGAACAAGTCGTTGATGTCTGTACAAATCACTTGAAGCGGCAAATGCTTTTGGGCAAGCCCGACATGGATACGGTTTCTCGAAGGTGTGCTTGTATCTCACGTGCTTCTGATAATCGGCAGTGCTCCTGAACTCAAAGCCGCAACAATCATATATCAGTCTGCCATCGTGTGAGACGCGACGCGCTGAGTTCAGGCTGGTTGGATTGGTAATTCGATAGGTGACAGGTTTTTCCATAACAAAATAGGGTTGCATCAAGACAACCGGTCGCTTCTTTGTGGTAGCGCTGGTGGACACGGGTGCAGAGCTGGATGCAGAAGTATTAACACAAGGGTTCTGGTCTGGGACCGGAATGTCGATAGCTGACGGCGTCTGTCGACCATGCCGCTGCGATGGACTTGCAGAATCGAGCAATTCTGTGCCCGTTGTGGCGCTGACTCCACTACGCCGACGTGCAGACGAGGTGTACGTCAATGCTGGCATCGGAAAGTCGACAGTTGATGTTGACGTCTGTTCAGCCTCGAATGGGTGTTCGTAATCGCCCTGTTCTTGTTTCACGACCTCCAATTCGCTGGGACGCAATTCATCGATCGCACTCGACTGAGACCTCCCATTCAACTGAGCTTCTCCTTGTTCCATCAGAGGCACGTGGTTAGCAGACAAAGCAGGGCGGACAGTGGATGTAGCCTGCAAATTATGCGGCACTGCAATACTTTCATAGCGACGCGCAACAATAATAAGACTCAAGACTTGTCAGCGCACCCGACTTTCTTCCAATTCGTTCGTCACAATGAACATCAGACTGTCGAGCTTCCATTGATGTTCATCGATAACCTGATCGATTTGACCCATTTGCGTCATGAACGTGGACACATAATTATTGAATGTCTTCTTTGCCGAAGACTGTTCTCGACGCAGCAGTTGGAGACCTAAACATCAGAGAGCCCTATCTCTATCAAGTTTCTTTATGAATTTTTGTAAAAATTCCCTTCCGCACTTGTGGTAATCTCCTTCACAGCCGTGTAGATTTCCGTGCGTGAGTCGGGCGCCATTCTGAGTGGACGATCAGTTTGATTTGGTTATCTGTGAGTGTGAAGACATTCGTGATTCGAAACATGACATCATCACCATCACGGTGATAACTGCCCTGATAATGCAAGGACAGCGCCGTGCTGGAACAACGGCAGAGTGGAACATCAGGACGACGAAGGTTGCTAGAATATCGCGACTTTATCGGTCTTTATTTTGTATAGAAACGAAAGAAGGTTTTCTATTTGGCAGTTTCAATTGCAAGTATACATAAAAGAACGACAGCAGACTCATCCGAGATGAAAAGATAGAATCAACTCAAACTATAATATAGATTTATAACTGCCTACTTAACGTGTTGATGCACCTGTCGTTGATGTCGGTACAAATCGCTCGAACACGTAAACGCTTTGGGGCATACCCGACATGAGAACGGCTTTTCGCCCGTGTGCTTGTATCTGACGTGTTTCTGGTAATGCCATGGACTTCTGAACCCAAAGCCACAACAATTGTACGTCACTTTGCCATCGTTTGAGACACGACGAGCTGCTGCTGCACTGTAGACGCATGCATTTGTGGATTGGTTTGTCGACGCAGTTTTAGGTTTGCCACATTTTGATGGTGTTGACGTGAAACGACGTAGCTTCTTTGTCCCCGTGATTTTATCACGCAGTCGTGCAGGAGAACTGGGTGTCACGGCATTGGGGCATTGGTCTTCGTCGGGCACCGTGACGACAGAAGGCAACGGTTGTTGAACGTCAAAATGCCTTTCACAGTCGAGCAATTCTTGTTTTACGTTGCCTGATTTATCAGGACACAGGTCACCCACTGTGTTGGTCTGAGAGTTCACATTCAACAGCCTCCCTGCTTGATCCAACGGGGGCGCGTTATCGGTGGACCAGTTTGAAACGGGAATTGCTGGCGCTTGCTGGGTCGTTGTTGATGCTTCCTACAAATCACGAGCGGTTAAATCTCTTTGACAATTAGAGGGAAGTATAAACTCGCCCAGAATAACGAGCTTACCTGAGTTTGTTCCAACTCGTTTGTCACAATGAACATCAGGCTATCGATCTTCCATTGATGTTCATCGATAACCTGATCGATTTGACCCATTTGCGTCATGACCGCGGCTATATAATTGTTGAAGGTGGTCTTGGCTGCGGACTGTTCGCGACGCAGAAGTTGCAGGCCTACAATTAGACAACTTTGCACCACAGTTTTCAGCTTGGAAAACATATTTGAATTCTTTTTCGACCCACTAGTGCTTATTTCCTTCACAGCCATGTAGATCTCTGCACGGCAGTTGGGTGCCATTGTGCTTGAAGCGGTTGTGTGGTCAATGGGAAGATTCTATAGTAACAGCCCATTGTTTTGTAGTCGCACCGATCATCAACTTTTATCATAATAAACTGCCCTGATCATGCAAGGACAGTGCCGTACTGGACGCAACGGCAGCGAAGAACATCAAAATCATAAGAGGGCAGCGCAACGAAATTTTTATTGTTCCAAAATATGAAAGAAACAAAGCACCTCAAATGAAACGCAACAACAATGTAGTGTGGTCATCAGAAATGAAAAGATGAAATCTGAAATCAAGTCAAATGCACATTAACCATAAGTGTAATATTACAATTTTTACACTGGTTAGTAACAACAGATCAAGTTCTGTACTTGACGCATTTATGCACCTTACGTTGATGTCTGTACAAACAACTCGTATCGGTAAACGCTTTGTGGCACATTCGACACGGAAACGGCTTCTCGAAGGTGTGCTTGTATCTGACGTGCTTCTGATAATCCCAGGCGCCCTTGAATGCAAAGCCACAACAATTGTATGTCACTTTGCCATCGTGTGAGACGCGACGCGCTGCTGCTGCACTATAGGTCGGTTGGCCGGTCGTTGGCTTGCTCGAAGCAGTTTTGGATTTGCTACATTTTGGTTGCGTCTGTGAGAAACGCGGTGGTTTTTTCTTTGTTGCATTGACTTTGGTGCTTAGCCGTGCAGGCGAAGTAGATGTCACTGCACGACGGTATGAGTCCTGGTCTGGAACCGGAATGTCAACACTATCCGTTGTCTGCTCGACGTCAAATGGCCTGTCAGACTCAATCAATTCTTGTTTCACAGCGCCTGATTCATCAGGACACAAGTCACTCGGTGTGCCGGTGTGTGAATCTGCATTCATCGTGGGCACGTGCTCGGTTGACCATTGCGCAACAGGGACTGGCAATGCTTGCTGGGTAGTTGCTGACGCTTCCTGCAAACGTAATCTTTTAGAACGAGAAAAACTAAGCTGGTTGAAACCTTCAGTTGCACCTGAGCTGGTTCAAGTTCGTTCGTCACAATGAACATCAAACTATCGATCTTCCACTGGTGTTCGTCGATAACCTGATCGATTTGACTCATCTGTGTCATGAACGAAGACACATAATTGTTGAAGGTCGTTTTGGCCGCGAATTGTTCGCGACGCAGAAGTTGCAGGCCTAAAATCAGAGCATTTTATATCATGAAGCTTTTTTCACCACTGAGAAATTTGGAAATTTTTTATACTTGTGCTTATCTCCTTCACAGCCGCATAGATCTCAGTGCGGCTGTTGGGTGCCATTGTGCTTGAAGCGGTCGAGCGATCAATGGGAAGATTGCGCGATAATGAACTGTTTTGTTGTCGCTACCAGTCTGATCGGAACCAGATGAACCTTAGTCATCATCACCGTAACGATGATAAACTGCCCTGATCGTGCAAGGACAGCGCCGCATTGGAAGCAACGGCAGCGAAGAACATCAAATCACAAGTGAGCAGTGCCATGAAATTTCATTGTTCCAAAAGCAAGAAAGAAGCAAAACACCTCATATAAAAAGTAAAAACAGTGTGGTCGTCAGAGACGAAAACATGGAATCAAACAAGTGGAATGCTAAACGTAGCCGGAAGGTCCTATGTAATGGACAGTAAAGGCACATTAACTTCTCTTTTTAATGTGTTTGTGCACTTGACGATGATGTCTGTACAAACCACTCGATTCTGTAAACGCTTTGTGGCACATTCGACACGGAAACGGCTTCTCGAAGGTGTGCTTGTATCTGACGTGCTTCTGATAATCCGAGGCAGCCTTAAACGCATGACCACAACAGTCATATGTCACTTTGCCATCGTGTGAAACGCGACGCGCTGTCGCCGCACTATAGATCGGTTGGCTGGTTGTTGGGTTGCTCAAAGCAGCACTGCGTTTGCTACATTTTGAATGCGTCGGTGCGAAACGCGGTGGTTTTTTCTTTGTTGCATTGACTTTGGTGCCTAGCCGTGCAGGCGAAGTAGGTGTCACTGCACTGGGGTATGAGTCCTGGTCTGGAACCGGAATGTCAAGACCGCCAGTTGTCTGCTCGACGTCAAATGGTCTGTCACACTCTAACAATTCCTGTTTCACAGCGCCTGATTCATCAGGACACAAGTCACTCAGTGTGCCGGTGTGTGAATCTGCATTCATCGTGGGCACGTGATCGGCTGACCATTGCGCAACAGGGACTGGCAATGCTTGCTGGGTAGTTGTTGACGCTTCCTGCAAAACGTAATCTTTTAGAACGAGAAAAACTAAGCTGGTTGAAACCTTCAGTTGCACCTGAGCTGGTTCCAATTCGTTCGTCACAATGAACATCAGACTATCGATCTTCCATTGATGTTCATCGATAACCTGATCGATTTGACCCATTTGCGTCATGACCGCTGCAATGTAATCGTTGAAAATCGTCTTGGCGGCGGACTGCTCGCGACGCAGAAGTTGAAGACCTAAAATCAGAGAATTTTGCATCATGCAGCGTTCCGTGCTGAGTTGTTTGAAAAAAAATTAGTACGACTCACTTGTACTTAACTCCTTCATAACCGTGTAAATCTCTGTGCGGCTGTTGGGTGCCATTGTGTTTGAAGCGGTTTAGTGGTCAGAGGGACAAAACTGTGATAGTGAAGTGTTTTGATGTTGCAGACTGTCCGCGACGGAAAACTTGAAGAACTGAAAAATAGAAAGTTGCATATTATAATCATTCCCGCTCTTCTACTGTTCACCAAATTGTTGGCCTCACTTGCGCTTACCTCCTTAACAGCCGTGTAGGTCTGTGCTCAACAGTTAGGTGCCATTCTGTGTGGACTAAAGGACGAAAGGTGTATGCTGTATTTTGATGACCTGAAGTGATACACTGCACTGTCAACTGGACTGCATGATGTACCAATAATCTGCACCGAAAGGACAGGGCCGTACTGGAAGCTAAGCAACGGCAGAGTAGAAAATCAGAATGACGAAGTGTTGTGTATGGGAAGTTTATTCTTTCAAATGCAGCAAGTCAAACGAAAGTCATAACAAAAGGTTGGATGGAAACATCAAAGACCAAATCATATTCGCTTGAGACATGAGGGTTACAGCTATTTGTGCACCAGCCGTAGGTGTCTGTACAAATCACCCGAATCCGCAAACGCCTTCGAACACTGCGGGCACACAAACGGCTTCTCGCCCGTGTGTTTGCGTCTCAGATGCCGCTTGTAATGACTGATGTTGCCTTTGAATTCATAACCACAACATATGTACGTCACTTTACCATCGTGCGAGACGCGACGCGCTGAGGCTGCACCGTAAGTTGATGGACTGTTGGTTGGGTTGCTTGAGGTTGCATGCGAGCCTGTGAGTGTCATAGGACGATTCGATGTGATTTGCCTGGCCTTCCTTCTGACTGGTGGATTCACCATTTGGGTGGATTTGGGACGCAGATGTGAAGATCCGGCAGGTGTCATCACTGCATCAACACCTGGATCCTGGTCTAGCACCGGAAAGTCCATAGCTGATGTTATCGGTTGAATAAGTGGCCCCGGATTGTCAGCTTCGTGTTCTTGCTTCACAACGACCGGTACTTCAGGTCGGATTTCACCCAATGCGTTGCTTTCGAAGAGACCATTGGGTGACCCGCCTTGATCCATCAGAGGCACTTGATCCGTAGACCATTTCGCAACAGGGAGTTGCATTGCTTGCTGCGTCCTTGCTGCTGTTGGCGCGGGCTGCAAATCGGATGGTGTTTGAAGCGTTTGAACAGGGTCAAATATGCAGGTTTGAATTGATGATTGGGTCTTTCTCAGACGCAGTGCCGCATGAAATTGTCAGCAACTTGTTGTTCCTGACGTTTTGAATGCACTTGAAACCCTTCTTCAGAGGTCTACAATAAAACAAACATTTAGTCATGAAAACAAAAACACACACAACATTTCACGAAAAGATTGACAGGCAGGCAAGTAGGTAACAACAGCAGCAGCAGCAGCGTCGCATCGATGTTTCATTTGAACAAGTCCTGGTTTAAGACAAGTGCATTGGCAGAACTTAATCTGGTCTGCTTTCGGTTTTATGACTGCATGCTTTTAGAGACCTCTGGAGTCAGATGCACTTGAAATGCCAGGAACAATAATGTACTGAGTGCAGTAATCTTGGTCTGTTTCGCCGTGCTTTCGCAGACAGACCGAGGCGCCAGGGCTCGTTAGCGTGAACGCCTCTGGCGAATTTGCCTCCGAAAAGCCCCACCAGCAGATCTTACTGCTGCGCTGCGTACAACTTCATAAACTGACTTTGAAATGGTGGATTATCTTGTACGGTACTGCGTCTGACAAAGATCCGATCATAAATTATCAACAGACCGTAAACACACTAACGTGACATTCCACAAAGATTCCATTTTGAATTTGTTTCGATGAGAAACTTAGGTACGCGCATTCCACATTATAATCCACGTACCTGATCTTGTTCCATGTCTTTCGTCACCAGGAACATCAAACTATCGATTTTCCATTGATGTTCATCGATAACCTGATCGATTTGGTCCATTTGACTCATGAACGAGGACACGTAAGTGTTGAAGTTTGCTTTGACCGAGGATTGCTCTCGTCGCAGCAGTTGTAGACCTGAAAGTGCAGGCATAGTCCAGTCCAGCAACAACCAATTCAGAATTTATACACTGTGCGTTGCCTGAATCGTAAAGCGTGAAACCCAGGGCTTGAACCAGAAGTGATATGCAGGAGCTCGGTTCTCTGCGATTTTGTTATACTTCCGGTCTGGGTAAAGACTGGGCTTCATACTTTACGCTTCACGCAACACACACAGGGCATAAAAGTTAAAATTAGGTGTTGTTGGACCACAATCATTCAGGGGTTTTTTGTGCAACTGAAAATGTATTTTGCTCACCTGTGCTGATCTCTTTCACAGCAGTACGAATCTCGGTGCGACAGTTGGGTGCCATTCTGCATTGAGTGGACGGGAAGTGCGGGCTGAGAATTCTATGATCGCTGACGAACTTTCGGAACAAGATACAGAGCGCACATGAAATCACCATAACGACATCACGATAGTAACTGCCGTGATAATGCAAGGACAGCGCCGTGCTGGAAGCAACGACTGCGTGGAACATCAGGGTGACAACTGAGTATAGCGTTCGGACCTTTACTGTCTCACCAAAAGTCAATGACAGTCACAACAAACACTCGGCAGTAGCGAAAGGCAAACTCACAGCTATACACAACCAGGCCACAAACAGCAACCTACAACGCACATTTATGCACGTTTCGTATGTGTCTGTACAAAGAACCAGAATCTGAAAATGCCCAGGAGCAATTGCGACAGACGTAAGGCTTCTCGCCAGTGTGCTTTCGTCTCATATGTCGATTGTAATGACAGATATATTTGAATGTATAACCACAACAACCGTACGTCACCGCGCCCGAGTCAGAAACGCCACGCGCCGCCTCCATGTTGTGGGCAGATTGATCTGAGGCCGAGTTGCTTGAAACAGCCTTGGATTTGACCATTGTTGACGAATTTGTGATGCGCCGACGTTTGACAATCTTTCGGGCTGGTGAGCTCACATTGATTCGCAGATCCTGGTCAGAGTCCGTGGTTGACAATGAGGATTGAACCAGTCGATGTGGATCGTCAAATTGTTCTTGTTTCACGACGACTGGTTCTTCATGACATGATTCACCCATAACACTGGTCTGCGGCGAGTCCGCATTCAACGAGGCCTCTCCTTTATCCATCAGGGACACGCCTTGATCGATGGACCAGTCGGCAGCAGGAACTTGAAGTGCTGGTCGGACAATTGCTCTGCTGGTGGTGCGTGTAGCCTGCAAATGACAGGACATGCAAGGTCTTTCAACAGGATTTGAAGAGGACACAAGCTTTTTCAGATCTGACGCACCTGACTTTCGTCCAGTTCGCTCGTCACAATGAACATCAGACTATCGATCTTCCACTGGTGTTCATCGATAACCTGATCGATTTGACCCATTTGCGTCATGAATGAGGACACAAAGTTATTGAAGGTCTTTCTGGCTGCGGACTGCTCGCGACGCAGATGTTGGAGACCTGAAATATTTTCTTGTACTTCTGGTTTGTCTGTCAATTGCGAAACAAACGAATTCACTCACTACTGCTAATCTCCTTCACAGCCGTGTAGATCTCGACGCGAGTTTTGGGTGCCATTTGAATGCGTGACTCGAAGATTATTATGCTCTTGCACCTCTTGAAATTCAACCAACATGCTTTCGACAACGTGACAACAAAACTTGATAAACTGTCGCAATGACATGACAGTGTCGTTTGGGAAACGACAGCTTGAAACAAAACAACAACAATTTTACTTTTTGATCACAAAAGTGTTTATTCGAGCTCGAATTTTTTTAACGCGATTTCATTTGTAAGACAATCCAGATAATTGTCTGTTTTTAAAATGTGAGACATCAAACCACAAAGTATGTTCATTTCATCAATTTGTGCTTCCTTCGCTCATGGTCGCGCATGGCACTGGAGTCAGCAAACGGTCTCCCACATACCCGACACGGATACGGTTTCTCAAATGTGTGCTTGCGTCTGACGTGCTTTCGGAAATCGCCCGCCGCTTTGAACTCGAAGGCACAACATTTGTATGTCACTGTGCCGTCACTGGAGATGCAACGTGCTGATGCCGTGCTGTAATCGGATGCAAATCGGTTGACGACTGGGTTGGTCACGTTTTTATGTTTGTTGATCCATTGATGTCGAGTCGATTTCGATTTGTAATGCGGCTGCTTATTTCCACCAGCGGGCATTGATGCAGTTCTCTTCGTTTGATCATAGTGGGATGAACAGGGGTTTTGGGCAGGGACCGGAGTTTCAGTTGATGTTGGTTGAATATGTAGTGAATCATCGAGTAATGGCACTTGTTCGTGTTTCACTACAGCTGTTTCAAGCGGAAGTTGATTCAATGCGATTGACTGCGAGCCTGGACTCGGACTTGAATGAGCGACTCCTTGATCAATCAGAGACCCGGGATTCGCCGCTGACCACGCCAAGACAGGGACTTCCGTTGTCGAAACTGACCTCGTTGTTGGTGTATCCTGCGATTTATGAAGAGCTGTCAAACATGTCGGTGAACTGCAACAACCCCAAAGCAAGTCATAAAACGTCAACCCACCAATTGGTTTTGTCCCAGTTCGTTAGTGACGATAAACATCAAACTATCGATCTTCCACTGATGATCGTCGATGACCTGATCGATTTGGCCCATTCGTGCCATGAAGTTGGAGACATAATTGTTGAAGGTCTTCTTGGCTGCCGACTGTTCGCGACGCAGATGTTGCAAACCTTCAAAATTTCATCTATTGCATTGCGATTTGAACGCGAGTCACGAAATAAACAGATTTCCTCACTCGTGCTTATCTCTTTGACAGCCGCATAAATCTCATTGTGCGCCTTGGGTGCCATACTTTGTGTCCGCTAGTCGCGATATTACCGAGACGGCTCAAGAGTAGTCCCTGGACAAGAACTTTATAAACTTTTGGCATCAGGACAACAAATGTACAAGTAGACTGCCTCGATCATGCAAGGACAGTATCGTATCGGAATCAACGACATTATGAAACATCAAGGCAAACGAATTATGATACGATATTTCTTTATTTCCAACGTCATACACACGATTACGCACATGAAAGCATTCAGGATTACAACCAGCAGTGAAAAATTAGATCATTTCATTCATTTATGCATCCGCCTTTGGTGCTTGTATAAGGAGCTTGAGTCGGCAAACGCTTTCGGACACACCCGACAGAGAAACGGCTTCTCTCCGGTGTGTTTTCGTCTGACGTGTTTATCGTAATCAGAGGTGCTTCTGAACTGAAAGCTACAACAATTGTACGTCACCTTGCCTTTGCGCGAACGTCGATATGGTGGTGGTGCTGAATTGTTGATTGCTGGGTTGACGACCGGTTTCGAAACATTTGGTTCGGTGACATTTTGTTGACTGGATGTGGAGTTGTTATTCTGTCTGCTTGCTGTCGTCGTGCACATCTTCGTGTCCTCACGTCGAGATGAACTTGGTGCCAAGGCGAAGGCCAAGGTGTGCGAGTTCAAGTCTGAACCTGGGCTCTCGATCGATCCAGCATTCAACGTATCTTCAACATCGAGTTGTTCTTGCTTCACCATGGCAGGCTCATCGTTTGCAGTTGATGACGAGTCTGGCACTGCATTCAAATCAACAGCGCCTTGATCAATCAGGGACGAATGATTGCTGGACCAGCTCGAAGCAACGATCTCTCCTGACGGCAACACTGCAGCCTGGGTGGTTGCTGTTGATGTCTCTCCCTGCATAGTCAATGTAGTCAATTTTTGACGACCACGATTAAATAAACAGCAAGGTGAAATTTGAACGCACCAATTGATTCTGTTCCAGCTCACTCCTTACTATGAACATCAGGCTATCGATCTTCCACTGATGTTCGTCGATAACCTGATCGATTTGACTCATTTGAGTCATGAAATTGGACACGTAATTGTTGAATGTCTTCTTGGCCAAAGACTGTTCGCGACGCAGAAGCTGCAGACCTGGGATAATCATCAGATGCTGTTTTGGATACCGTTGCAGTGAAACATCAGCTGGTCTATGCGGTATGCGCTACGTGTGCTTGACCCAGCACCCACATGCCCAGCTGACTATAGAATTAAAGCGTACGGACAAAAAACCTTGCTTCTAAAAATCGAAAAAACCTACGGCTTTCCCCGATCATGGCGCGTAATTCACGAAAAACACAAAATTCACTCACTGGTGCTGATCTCCTGTACGGCCGTGCAGATCTCAATGCGAGCGTTTGGTGCCATTCGGATCAGTGACTCGGTATGTGACGATCCTCCTTTGTGACAAGGACAAACGTTGACGAATTTATTGGGAGCATCACGATGAGAACAACAAATCAAGTAGACCGCCCTGATAACGCAAGTACGGTGTTGTATCGGAAACAACGACGGCGCGAATCATCACAAGGCAACAACTTCGCGATCATTATCAAAAATTTATTGCGGTTTCAGATAAACACGACATTGAACACAAATATATATGTAACAAACAACAACACGATAGGACAAAAATACAATGGTGAGATGAAGGTGTGGAACTGCGTTCACTCATGCACTATGCGTTCGTGCCTGTACAAATCACTTGAATCAGCGAACGCTTTGGGACATTTGCGACACGCATACGGTCTCTCACCAGTGTGTCTGCGTCTGACGTGCTTCTCATAACCGTGTGCACTTCGGTACTCAAAGCCACAACAGTTGTAGGTCACTCTGCCGCCGCTGCTTGGTGCTAGAGAAGTCAGTGTTTGACCAATTTAGGCTGACTGGTCCTTTGTTGTTGTTTAGTTCGGCTCGCCACCGCCAGTGGTGCAGTCTTTTTGGCTTGCCCGCGTCGAGACGAACTTGGTGCGGACAATAATGCATCAGCATTTTGGTTCCGGTCTGAGACTGGAACTTGAGTTGACGCAGGCTCGGTAGCATGGAATAAATCATGTTCGTGTTTCACAACAAGGTCATCGAGCCCAAATTGACTCAATGAGAGTGAACGAGAATCTGAGACGAAGTCCTCTTGATCAATCAGGGGCACCTGGTCGCTCAGCCAGGTCGAAACAGGGGCCGCCGGTGGAAGTTTCTGTTGGGATCGCGGTGGCGCATCCTGTGGTGGATCGATGTTCGATGATCGTAATAAGAAACAGAACGAAACGAGCAGTGAGCAACGAGGATCACACACCAACTGGTTTTGTTCGAATTCGTTCCTGACGACTGACATCAAACTGTCGATCTTCCATTGATGATTATCGATAACCTGATCGATCTGCATCATTTGGGGCACGAAAGTCGACACGTAGTTGTTGAAGGTTTTCTTGGGCGAAGATTGTTCGCGACGCAGAAGTTGAACACCAAGATGAAAACACGGCAAGACATGTATTTGCTGAGTACAGCTGGTAACGACAGTCAACAAAATATCTCACTTGTGCTGATCTCGTTCATCGCGGTGTAGATCTCAATTGGAGCACGGGGAGCCATCTTGACAACACAATTAGGATCTGATCGACTTGGAAAAGAATGCCAGAAGTCTTCTGTGCAATTTCTCGATAAGTAAAAATAAGCTGTCACAAGCACGAGCAGCATCGGCCCTGCAACGAGCATTCCACGCACTCAAACATCACCAAAGTTTGGAGAAAGTTTGGTGCTGAGTGAAAGCAAAAAGCACAAGTTGAAGTTTGAGCACATAACGATGCACAACCAATCAATCATGATAGCGCAGCACATGGTAGCGCAGCTGGTCGGTATCGGAGAACGCCTTGTGACACGTGGCACATGCATGTGGCTTCTGCATGGTGTGCTTGCGCCTGACATGCCGATAGTAATTGCCGACGACCTTGAATTCGAAGCCACAACAATTGTACGTCACCTGGCCACCTGGATTGACGTGACGCACCGTTTTCGCGTGATAACAAGCCGGAATGCGCACACCACCCGACACCAGAGCACCCCTGGAGGCTGACGCGTTTTGCGTTTTTCGTTTGAAAGGGCTGATCCGCCTAATGGCTGGCATCGGCGCTGTTTTGCTGGCAGACAACTGTTGAATTGCGCTGGTCTGCGACGAGCTGCTGGGTGCTGCGTACATATTCACACTGTCACCTGCTGTGAACAATCGCACTTGACGTTGACGTGACGTGCTGGTTGTACGGGATAGTACATCTGACAGTAGGTCCTGGTCTGAGACCGAAACGTCCATCGCTGACAATGCCTCCATGGGTGTTGTGGTGACCGCGAAATCCAATATTTCCTCTTGTTTGCCCGCAACTGCTGCGGCTTCAGGACCTGGTAATGTTTCATGAACCTCATTTTCCGTTCTTGGTTCCTGTTTGACAGCAGGCTCACTGTTCGGCTGATTCGGTGATGAGCAGAGCTGTGCCAGAGTGACAGGTAACTGATGTGAGTCTGCGACCACACGCAGTCCGTTTCCTTGATGCGGCAGGGACGAATGAGTGTCACTCGGCCAGCCGGAGACAGGGATGTGCTGGTGAATTCGTGAAGCCTGCAATTTTGCTTTGCAGTAAAAATTGCGCGTGAAGCATCAAATCGCTTTCAAGACAAAACTACCAACCTGTGCCAGTTCATGCTCATATTTGAATATCAAACTATCGATCGTCAACGCATGCTGATGGATCATGTGATCGATTTGTGTCATTCTATTCTTAAACGACGTGGCGAACACGTTGAATGCGTTCTCCGCGGCCAATTGTTCGTGACGCACTAGGTGCAGATCTGGAGATAGGAAGCCGCGTTTTACTCGATGTTAAAAACCTGGTGATTAGATCAGTCAACCTGTCATTATGATCAGTCTACGAAAGCCGAAACAGTCCGATCAGCAAGTTTGATGTTGAATACAGACATTTTTTGTATGTTTCGTCATGTGCCACAACGATAAACATAAGGATCGGACATCCACAAAATAGTGTGAAAAACTAGCTTTTCGCAATCTCCTTCAGACAGTCGTATGTTTCGTTGCCATTGTTGTGTGCCATAGTTGGCAGTCACATGTGGAGCAAATGGCGTTGAACTGTTTTTGATCACAATAAAAGGATCTGCGAAAGCAATTTGTGAATACACATTTTTGAAATCGGTTCTCTTCATTTCTTGTCTGATAGACCGCCGGTTGGGCAGCTTCGTGGTTGTATCACGATGCCTCACTGTAATTCAAGCAGCTGTTAAAATTTGGTAGCACGTTTCATTCAAAAATTAAAGCCAAACAACATATTTGATTTTGAGTGTCCGACAAAGAAAAGAAAATCGACAAGAAACGAATCATATACGTACACAATTAAAAAAACACATACCGGTCATGAAATGACAGAAAAAA
Organism: Rhynchonema sp. JSB1_4; assembly: GCA_030248065.1. NCBI lineage: Eukaryota > Metazoa > Nematoda > Chromadorea > Monhysterida > Xyalidae > Rhynchonema > Rhynchonema sp. JSB1_4. Next base: position 52,309 of record JASAMV010007048.1, read on the forward strand.
CAGTACAAATGACAGTAACAACAGCACAAGAGACAGTAAAAACAACAGAATTCTGACAAGATCAAATCGCAGAGAGTCTATGCGTTTGCCGTTCATGCCTGCGCATGTTCCCGCCATCAGCGAAAGCTCTCGAGCAGATTCGACATTTGAATGGTCTCTCGCCCATGTGCTTGTTCCTGACATGTCGCTGGTAGTTGCCGGAACATTTGAATGCAAAGTCACAACAATGGTAGGTCACTTCGCCTTCGTGCGATACGCGACGCGCTGATGCCAAACTGAAGTCGGTGGGAACAGTGGGCGTGGACACGGATGTGTTTCGAGCATGTTTCATGGAAGTCGACCGTTTCAATTTGGAGGCTGCACTCGATTTCGCAACACGCCGCAGCTTGGTGCCTGTCGTTATTGTGGCCATGTTTCTGTGACGAGACGTACTTGGCACCAGCACATTAGCCAGTGAGTCCTGGTCTGCCACCGGAACGTCCAAAGCGGACAATGATTGCATGGGTGACATCATCACCGTTGGTTCATCGAAATCATCCATCTGTTCTTGTTTCATCACTGATAGACTCTGTGGTTCGGGTTCATCACGAGCACCATTTTGATGCATCACGTTGTGGTCTGAGACCGGAGTTGGTTGAAGATCTTGGTCTTGCTGAATCAGGGACGTTGCCTGATCACTTGGTGCCGCTTGGATAGGCAGGTAATGATGCTGGGTTGACGGATGTGGTTGAGCCTATATGTAAATTGACCATTGCTTGTCTGAAAATGAAGCATCGCCAACTTAAAAATACTGAGCCACACCTGGACTTGTGCCGACTGGTTGGTGACCTCGAACATCAACGTATCAATTTTCCATTGATGTTCGTCGATCACCTGATCAATTTGGCTCATTTGGTTCATAAATGTAGACACAAAGCTGGAGAACGTTTTCTTGGCCGTGGACTGTTCGCGGCGGAGAAGTTGTAGACCTAGAATCAGTCAACATTTCAACAAATGTGCAAAAATGCGACGTTTCTTCAATTACCGAAAAATTTGTGATTGAGAAATTTTCATTTGTTGGCAAACACAGTTTACTACGTACTGACTTGTGCTCAGCTGCTTGACGGTCGTGTACATTTCAGCATTGGGTGCCATGACCGACTACTTTGGCTAAATAAAACGGTCAAGTTTTGGAACAGCGGTTTCCAAGAGTATACACTGAGCAATTGACGGTAACTGCCCTGATCAGAGACAGCATCGCAGCAATACAACGATTGTTTTCAACATTCAGTAAGCATACCGGCATTTTTCAGATCATATTCATTTTCACAAAAAACCAACAACGTAACAATCAAGGCAGTCCAACTGGTAAACGGGTCAGACGACATCCTTAGTACCCAATATAAATGCATGAATCATAAGAAATGTGAAACACAAACAACTGACACTGCGGCCGGCATGCACTTTGTTGGTGTCAGCGAGTTGATTGGGGGTCCTGGTTAACTTTACGACTTGCGCACAGGTCAACTTTGCAATTTATAGCAAAAAGTAAACCAGAATAGTCTTGCATAAAAACACAGCTCCGATCAACCTAACGGTGTGAGGCCATACCAGCAAAATATACGTATACCTGCCGACATAAAATCTCAGATTCTCAGTACAAATAAGAATAAAAGTAAAAACATTTATCATCAATTTACGTCGGAGGTGTGCTGGGTTTACGTCGCACCAACACACGAATCAAACGACGTCCAGTCACACCCGGTCGGTTGGCATTGATGGTGGCCTTGTGAATCAGGGCTTTCATCGGTGATCGTTTCACTGTTGGGCCAGCGGGCTGATGTTTCACATTTGTGTGATCCGTCAAACGTGACGGCCCACTGCCAGCTACTTTTTGCACACTGCCGGCCGCCAAAGATGCAGTGATCACACGAGTGACTTGGTCAGGCGACGATGTCTTGGTCGTCTTTGTCGTTGTGGGTGACGTTGATGGTTTGGCTTGTTTGATGATCGGGCGCAGCTTTTGTTTTTTGGACGGCCGTCCGCGTTTCCGCTTCATGACGATTGCCGCTGCTGCAGCTGCACTGGACGTGACACTTTGCGATGTGCTCGGTGATGTTTCATTATCATCATTATCCGACGTTTCAAACACCACATCTTTGTGCATCTGCCTTCGATGTTCGTTCAGCCTGATCTTGTACGCAAACGAAGTGTCCTTGCACAATTCGCATTTGTGCTTTCGAACGGTCAGATGTCGAGTGGTGACGTGACGTTTGTATTTCCACAAGTCCTTGAAGGCAAAATTGCAACAATGATACATGATCTTGCCGTTGTCGTGCACGCGGGCGGCGGATTCGGGACTGTACTCGGCTGGCACACTGATCTTGGACAGTCCCACCAATGAGACGCTGCGCGGACGTTTGGCCTTGAACGAATACATCTTGTGTTTCTTCTGCGTCGCCGAGACCATCGATTTCCATTTCGACGCCAGTGGATCTTTCCGAGGCCGACCCTGGTTCTTTTTTGGTTTCATGAAATCCTGCAACCCACTGCTTGTTGGTGCTAGTGCATCAGCGAGTGGGTCAAGTTCTGAGTCGGCAACCAGTCCTTTAGGTGACAACGTGTCTTGAAAGGATGTCGATCTCGGTAGCAGCAATGTTTCATCGACTATCATTGGTTCTTGTTTGACAATAGCTGTGGTTGTGGATTCATCTGGATTCTCATCCTGAGGTTCGGTTTTCGGCGAAATCGCAACGAATGGCACCACGTCTGAGACCGGATCCACCAATTTGCCTTGATCAATCAGGGGCGAGATGCTGACTGACAGGGTGGAGACCGGACTCGGAGACGACGGATGATGAGGTTCGAGTGGTGGAGACTAAAACATGAAATTATGATAAAACAAAATAATAAAAAATTAACAGTTAAACTTCGCAAACCTCATCGCGCGCTGGTTGATTCATGGCCATAAACATCAAACTGTCGATTTTGCACTGATGATGATCGATAACTTGATCGATTCGACTCATCTGATTCAACAGTGCCGCCACGGCCTTTCTTGCAAGTGACTGCTCATGACGTAAATTTTCGAGACCTGCAACCCACACACACGTATGTACTGTAACATCAATAGCTGTGATGTTTCGCAACAACTGTGTTTGAAAAAAAACACAGATGTAAAGTTATGAAGAACTCACTAGTGGTCACTTCACTGACAGCGTTGCACATTTCGGGTTGAGAGTTTGGCGCCATGGTAAATGTGAACAGACCCAATCTAAAAGCACACAATTGCAATTTGCATTCACACCACATTATAAAGATAAGTGATATTATCCAAAGATAAACTACCCGGATCAGGTATGCTTCGAACTTTTAACGAATAATGGTAAACAAATCCTGGTCATCTCTTGGTAAATCAAGATATTTATTGTGGCATAATGTCAATCAAAAACACAACAATTATAAGTGTACGCAGACGTGTGATCAAAAACAAACAAAGAAATTTTCCACATTACAACAAACCACTAGCTTATCAACAACAGCAAAGAACAACTGCGCAAGACTTCACGATCTCATCAGTGCAAACCCCTACATTTATTTTGAAGACTTGGCTTCATAAGATCGCTTGATTCTAGATTTCGATATGAAATGCACCAGTCGCAAATGTCGCTGTAAATTATGTTTCTGGGCGAACGCTTTGCCGCACTTGATACAGCTGTGCGGCTTGTCACCGGTGTGCTTCAAAGCGTGCGCTCGTAAATGCCATTTCGTCACGAACGTCGCTGGACAGTGGTCACACTTGTGCGGTCTCACGCCCAGGTGTTTGCTTCGCACATGGAACTGGTATCCGGGCAGGCTCGTTAACGTATGACCACAGTGACAAGTGTACGTCACTTTGCCGTCGGCCGACACCCGACGTCCGGCTTGGGTACTGTACGTTTCCAAACGTGTGTCTTGCAACGAAGTCGATGGCTCAAAACCGGCCGATGTTGCAGTTGTGTGGCGCTTTCTGGCGGACGCAAATCGGCGATTCACAATCTTGCGTCGTTTCGGACTGCAGCGTGTTGCGGGATCCTGGGCTAACAATGTGTCCAGAAAGGATGTCGATGTCGGCAACAGTAATGTTTCATCGACGATCATTGGTTCAGGTTTGACAACAGCTGCGGTTGTCGATTCATCGTAGTCTTCATTCTGAGGTTTCGGCACAACGTCTGAGACCGGATCGACTGATTGGCCTTGATGGATCAGGGGCGAGGTGCTGACTGATGTTGCAGAGAACGGCGTATGCTGGGATATTCCATCGTGAGGTTCGAGTGACACAGACTGGAAGATAAAAATCAGATAAAGCGGCAAAAAACAGAAATAAAATAAATTTTCCATTAAAGCAACACACACCTCATCACGTGGCTGTTGATTCATGGCCATGAACATCAAACTATCGATTTTGCACTGATGCTGATCGATAACTTGATCAATTCGACTCATGTGATTCATCAGTGCCGCCACGGCCTTTTTTGCAAGCGACTGCTCATGACGTAAATAGTCAAGGCCTGCAAAAGGTAGTTGAACTTGCAGATGTTTCAAAGCAACAAGAAATTGAAATTTGAAAACCAAACCAGAAACCAAAAAACCCACTTGCGGTTACGTCACAAACAACGCTACATATTTCGGGACGTGTGCTTGGCGCCATGACGATGACAGAACCAAATCTGTGAACACTGAAGAAAGAACGAAGATTCACCCACGAAAAACAAATATAAGTGTGACTTTATGACAAGTAAGCCACTCGGATCAGGTTGGCTTCGTTGACTGTCAACGAACAACTTTCAACAAATCATGCGTCACCGCTTGGTCAATCGAATGCTTTTATTGTTTAGAAAAGTCCATCAAAATATGTATAGTATTGGTCGCACAATGACCATAATGAGAATCCATCCAAAACCACCTTGATCTTCAGGATTCCAAAGATGAGCCACGCTTAACCACTGCGCCAAAAAAAAAAACCCCCCAAAAAACAATATTGTTGTTCAATGCAGCCGTTTATAGCATGGGCAAATGAAATGAAAAACACCTGGATGAATCGAACAAATGGCAGTCAAACAACAATGAATCAACACACATTCATTTGCATGATTTGACCACGCCAGATTCAATAATTTTCGTTTTTGACATTTTATGTGCCCCTCGTAGATGCTGGACTAAACAAAGTTTGTGCCTGAATTCTTTGTCACACTTGAAACATTTATGCGGCTTTTCCCCCGTATGCTTCAAGATGTGAATCCGTAAATGCGATTTCTGTACGAACGTCATGGGACACCATTCACACTTGTGAGGTTTCGCGCCCAAGTGTTTGTTTTGCACATGAAACAAGTATCCAGGTCGACTCGTTACCGTATGACCACAACGACAAACGTACGTCACTTTGCCAGCGCTTGATACTCGACGTGCAGCATGATGACTGTAGGGTATCGAAGAGCCCTGCTGCTGTGGTGATGTTTCACTGGTCGATGCTGCAGTTGCGTGAAGCTTCTGACTGGATTTGCTTCTGCGTTTCACAATCCTACGATTGCTGGGTCCACAGCTTGGCGTAAGAATGTGACCAGATGAATTATGATCTGATGTCTGCTGCCCTTCTGACCCCTGGATCAATGGCTCAACTTGAACCACAGGCTGCAATGATGCTTCTTGTTCAGTGACTTGCATGTCCATCACCGGTCGCTGTGATGTTGGAGATATCACAATCTCGCGGTGGTCGAAAATCAGTTCTTCATGTTTTATGGCACAATCGTTTGTCGTGTGGGCAAGATTCGACGTGTGTGGCTCGAACTTCATGTCTTCAACCTGCGCGTAATCAACACCATCCTGATCCAACAAGGGAGAGTCGCTCGTTGACCAGCTTGAGACCGGAACTTGCGGCACGGTCATCATTTCCAACGGCGGTGTTGTTGACTGCACCTGAAGGGTGATTTTCTTGACATCATCATAGATCTGATGCTTCGAGTTGATTACCATGTGATTTTCTGACCCCACTACTTTTCACCAGCTAATTGTCCGGACCGAGAGCAACTTTAATGCTATTCGAACTGGCAGCATGCATCAGAAGATCTCAATATATTCTTGGTACCAACACGTTTCCAAAGCAGATCCAATCCAATCACCAGGGGGTATTAAACTTGAGCGATTGAGACTATGCTATTGTATCTGCAGGATCCACAGCCTTGGACTGGCGTAAAAGGTTCTTTCCCAGACTCATAAATCAACTTTTGCGCTGACCAAAACTTCAGGCATGAGCAAAACTGGTCTTGCGGAAATATCCTTCTGATTCGATACCGCTATTATAAAACAAGCACCGTCAAAAACACAAATCTCACCGGATGAATAAAGGCTGATTCCGCTTGATTCTGAATCACAAACATCAAGCTATCGACTTTGAATTGATGTTGATCGATAACTTGGTCCATTTGATTCATGTGATCCAACAGTGACATGATCACTTTCCTGGTCACCGACTGCTCGTGACGCAAAAGCGACAGACCTGCAACATGTGTACATGTACTGAGTGATGTTTCACAGACAGATGAACGAACGAACAACAGCACAGTTTACTCGCTTGTTGTGACTTCATTGACAGCGTTACACGCATCGGATTGTGAATTTGGCGCCATGATTGTGACGGACTAATTCTGTAAATCTGAAAGTAACGTAAGTGTACGCTCCAGAACACATTGCATGTTTAAAAAATAACCAGCCCAGGTCTGGGCCGCTTCGAATTTTCAACCAATATGTTCGAAAACATCACGGGACCACAATGCGTAAATTGTGTTATTTTTGTCTCTCTCCAGAAACAACATACAGTGTTCGCAACTCAGTTGATCAAAATACAAAGGCGAAGAGTCAATTGTCACACAGAAATGCAAGAGTAAGCGGCTGATGTCAACAACAATATCCTGAACCTTCAACCCACTTTTGCGCACCACATAGTTCATTTACAAGATTTGACCACATCATACCGAACTTTAGATTTAGATGTTCCGTGTGAGTGAGTCTGCAAATGGTAATCCAAGCCAGCTCGACATTTGTAGGCTTTGTCGCACCTCTCACATTTGTACGGCTTTTTACCCGTGTGCTTCAACATGTGCTTGCGCAAATATGAAGGGACAATAAACGCCGCCCCACAGACGTCACACTTGTAAGGTTTCACAAACGTGTGCTTGCTTTGTACATGGAATCGGTATCCGCTGTCACTCGTGAACGTGAGGCCGCAATGACATTTGTAGATCACTTTTCCATCAGCTGATAGCCGACGTGCCACTTTGATACTGTAGTCAACGGCATTTGCAGGAACGTGTGGTTTCGAGGTTGATGCTTCACTTGCTGTTGATTTGGCAGTGATTTGACGACGATTCTCATGCACGAAATTAATTCTGCGTTGCAAAGTCGTGCGCTTGCCGGGACTTGTACGCGACTGAACATAGCGAGACGGCAAATCTGGTGCTGACATCTGGACGTGTGACGGTGGTGGTGAGGATTGTGGCACTCGACCTACAGGGATCAAAACCAATGGCTGTTGTTGGATCGGTAGTATTTCGTCGTTGCTGAAGGCTGAATCATTCGGCGTATTGATTGCCGCTGTAGATGTTTCAACCTCTGGTGCAGGTGATTGGATCACTTCGGGCTCCTTCTTGCAAACACCCCGATCGACCGAGGGAGAGCCATCGAACAACCAATTTGAGACCGGGACCTCGAGTGCAGAAAATGGTTGAGGAGGTGAAGTTGGTGCAACCTGAAGGAACAACACAGAGCGGTTCACATGGACATGATTATCAATCAGGTGGATTTGCACTGATGATGTCCTGATGTGCCGTCTGTCTGTGAAAACGACAAGAGTATGAAAAACTGTTGCGCTTCAAGATTGCAGACAATTAGCCACAATCAAATAATATTTGAAACAACCTGCCTCCGTTTGAATTGACTGTTCACCATTCGTGACCACAAACATCAAACTGTCGATTTTGAACTGATGTTGATCGATGACTTGGTCGATTTCATTCATATGATGCAGCAGCGACAGCACTGCATTCCTTGTCACCAATTGCTCTTGACGCAAACGTGCCAGACCTGCAACGCTGGTTGGACTAATTGATGTTTCACAATAAAAATCAAAATATTTTAACTTTGAATAACATGGAGCTCTATCATGGATGTGTAACTGCGCCGTTGAAAACATACTTGTGGCGACCTCACTGACAGCGTTGCACATTTCGGGATGTGAATTTGGTGCCATGACGCCAACGGAGCCAAATCTGAACAACCAAATGAACACTAAATGACGGTTTCACACCACAAAATAAAGACAATGGCCAGTTTTTTCAAAAATATACAACCCGGAACAGGTTAGCTTTGAACTGTCAACTGATAATTTTCGACAAATCATGCCTCACCAACTGGTCAATCTTTGGATGTTAATTTTATGCAAAAGCTATGATTTGAGGCAAAGAACAAAAATTATGGTATAATCAAAAACACAATTCCGGAGCAAAACAAAACGATATGCAGCCGATGCCAGGAAAACAACAACTATGTGAATCTTGAAGTCAATATTGTACACATTCATTTACTTTGACGAAACAAATCTAATGTTTGATTTAGAAATTCTATGTATCGCTTGTAAATGTGCAACTAAACAGTATTTGAGACTGAATGACTTGCCACACTGATTGCATACGAACGGTCTTTCACCAGTGTGCTTCAACATGTGAGCCCGCAATTCCGATGGGACAACAAATGCCGCCTCGCAGTAGTCACATTTGTGAGGTTTCACACGAATGTGTTTGCTTCGTACGTGATACCAGTAACCGCCTTTGCTGGTAAATGTGCTACCACAGCGACAGACGTAGCTCTCTTTGCCGTTGGCCGACACCCGACGTCCTACGTTGATACTGTAAACCCCAGACGTGCCCCGCTGCGTCGTTGATGTTTCACCAGGACCAGCCGATACCGCAGTTGAGTGGCGCTTTTCTGCGGATCCGATTCTGCGCTTCTTGCGTTTGTTCGCAGCGCGGCGTGGCGTGGCAATGGGAACCGATAAATGCTTTGTTGATATCTGCTGCCTTTCTGACTCGTGGCCAGCAGCGATCGATGGGACCACAGGAACCAGTTGTTGTTTTACAATATGTGGTGTTTCATCGTTGCAGATAGTTGAATCGTCAGCGCTGTTGGTTCCCGCAGGAGATGTTTCAAGCTCTGGACTGAGTGACTGCATCAATTCGGGTTCATTTTTGCAAGCACCCTGTTCGTCCAAGGAAGAATGATCGAACAACCAGTTCGGGACCGGGACGTCGGGTGCGGAAAATTGTTCCGAATGTGCAGTTGATGCAACCTGAAGGAACAGCCAGAACGGTTTACACAACTTGAAAACTAGTACATTCGCACTGTGATGATGTCCTAATGCACCGCCGTCTATGAAAACGACAAGAGCACTCACTTACTGCTGTTGTCACACTAGATTGTACACAATTAGCCATATACAATCAAATGAAGTTTGATACCCTGTACTGGAAATTTATCCTCTAAAAATGTCAGATTTTTTCCACGAAAATATAAACCGGTTTTTTTCAGCCATAGGTCGCAGATTAATAGGCCAACTCTTGTGCTGGTCGAACTTAGTGGCACCAGTAAATCTCATAATACAATTCTAATACCAGACACGCGACCAAGCAAGACCGTCCCGATCAACAATTGTGATAGCGCCAGTAGAAAGTAAATCTTACCGGATGAACGAACGCAGGTTCAGCTTGATTCTGAACAACGAACATCAAACTGTCGACTTTGAATTTAAGTTGATCGACAACGTCGTCCATTTGATTCATGTGATCCAACAGCGACATCACCACCTTCCTGGTCACCAATTGCTCATGACGCAAACGTGCCAGACCTACAACGCCAGTTGAATTAAGCTGATGTTTCACAATAAAAATCCAAACCTTTAACATGGAGCTCTATCATGGATGTGTAACTGCGCCGTTGAAAACATACTTGTGGCGACCTCACTGACAGCGTTGCACACTTCGGGATGTGAATTTGGTGCCATGACGCCAACGGAGCCAAATCTGAACCAAAACCAAATGAACACTAAAAGTACGAAATAACGGTTTGACGCCACAAAATAAAGGTAAAATATAGGGGCCAGTTTTTTTCAGAAGATATGCAACCCGGATCAGGTTGGCTTCGAACTGTCAACAAATGATTTTCGACAAATCATGCCTCACCAACTGCTCAATCGTTAGATTTTCATTGTTGACAACAGTGTTAAAAAGTTAAAAACCTAACATTGTACAAAGGCATTAGCGTCATCATTTATAACACAGAACAGCAACCATAGCACGATAATCAAATGCAAAATTTTAGAGGCGAATAGCAAAACGACATGTAGCCGACATGCATACCATACCACTGACAGAAAACAGAACATTAGCACTTTCAAGATTGTAAACATACATTCATTCACTTGCTAGATTTGACAAAACCAGGTCGAATTTTTTATTTTGAACTTCCATGTACCCGTCGATAATGCGCAACTAAGCATTGTTTAAGAAAGAATGCTTTGCCACACTTACTGCATATGTGGGGCCTTTCACCCGTATGCTTCAACATGTGAATCCGCAATTTCGATGGGATGACAAAGGCCGCCTGGCAGTGGTCACATTTGTGAGGTTTCACACGAATGTGATTGCTTCGTACATGATGCCAGTAACCGCCCTTGCTTGCAAATGTAGGGCCACAGCGACAAACGTAGCTCACTTTGCCGCTGGCCGACACCCGACGTCCTGCGTTGATACTGTAAGCCGCAGATGTGCCCTGCAGCGTTGTTGATGTTTCATCAGCCGAAACCGCAGTTGGATGACGCTTTTGGGCGGGTTCGATTCTACGCTTGCCAATTTTATGCTTGCGTTTGTTCGCAGCTGGGCGTGACGTGCGAATAGAAACCGATAAATTATTTGTCGATATCTGCTGCCCTTCTGACTCCTGGACACCGAGCGATGGCACAACTACAGGGTCCACGATCCCTGGTGGTTGTTTTACGTCATGTCGTGCTTCATCGTTGCTGATTGTAGAATCGTCAGCACAATCGGCTGTCACAGCAGATGTTTCAAGCTCTGGACTCAATGAGTGCATCAGTTCGGGCTCATTCTTGCAAACACCCTGATCGACCAAGGGAGATTGATCGAACAACCAGTTCGCGCCCGGCACGTCGAGTGCAGAGGATGGTTCGACAGGTGAGGTTGGTGCAACCTGAGGGAACAGCCAGAACGGTTTACATGCACATGATAACCAGGTGGATTCGCACTGATGATGTCCTGATGTGCCGTCCGACTGTGAAAATGACTAGTGAAAGCGCAGCATTCACTCTTCAAGATTGCTCATAATTAGCCACAATCAAATAATATTGGAAACAACCCGCCTCTGTTTGAATTGGCTGTTCACCATTCGTGACTACGAACATCAAACCGTCGATTTTAAATTGATGTTCATCGATAACTTGGTCGATTTGATTCATGTGATCCAACAGCGACATCACCACCTTCCTGGTCACCGATTGCTCGTGACGCAAACGCGACAGACCTGCAACGCTAGTCGAAATAAGCAGATGTTTCACAAAAATCTTCTACTTTGATTAACATATCCAAATGCGTGACAGATAACATACTTGTGGCGACCTCACTGACAGCGGTGCACATTTCGGGATGTGAATTTGGTGCCATGACGCTGACGCAACAAAAATCTGTTCACACGAATTAGAAATCCAGATCACTGCAAGTGAATATATTGATGAGATACCAGAAATTAAAGTTTTGTTTGTAAATAGACCGCTCTAGCTCGGAACGGCTTCGAAATCTGAACGAATTTGTTAGAATTGAAAGTGCATGGTGTGTTTTCAAAACTCTGTATTTTTATTTTCGAAACATCCCGAACAAAATATATTTTCATAAGTCAAAACACAAGGAGCAAACATAAACTGCTGTCGCTTTGAACAACAACGACAGGTTCAATCCCAGCATGGATTCAACTGAGACACAAGCCAAAGCTAGTCCGCCAGGAAATGTGTCTACGTGATTGTATAGGTCGCATCCTGCCGTTGATGCTGATGTCGGACATGATTTCGCCACGCATCGTTTGTGACAAATGTTAGCGGACACAAATCACAATTGTACGGCCGTTCACCGGTGTGCCTGCGTCTGACATGACGATGGAAATCGCTGGATCTCTTGAATTCAAATCCACAACATTCGAATATCACAGTACCATCAGGCAAGACGCGACGCGCCTTACATAAATTGTAAGGCCCTACGTCGACCGAACTAGCAGCTGTGCTGTTGACAATCGCCAGGAAACTTTGTGGTAGCCCGCTGACCGAAGCGCTGCCTTTTTCGTCCTTCCTTGACGCGTGAACACCAGTGGTTGATGATGTGATCAGCTTCTTTTGACGAACTCTGGCTGTGCGGCTAGAGGCCCGGGCAACGCCTGACGCTGAGATTTGGGAGCTGTAGGGCCCGGATGCCACTGAGTCGGTGAACAACCTCGGCAACCGTTTTGATGTTTCGCATAGTTGATGTGATCCGTCCGTCGATGCGACGTTAGTATTTTGATCTGCTGTAGTGCGTGAAGTTACTGGCTCTTGTTCAGCGAGTTGAATATCCATCACCGATGCTTCTGACGTTGGAGATATCACAATCTGGGGTTGGTCGGTAATCAATGGTTCCTGTTTTATGGCACGATCGTCTGTTGCATGGGTCACATTCAATGTTTGCGGCCCGAGCTTCAGGTTTTGAACTTGCTCATGCTCATCATGTACAGGAGCACCGTGATCCAACAAGGAAGAATCACGCAGAGACCAGCTTGAGACCGGGAGTTGAGGTGCAGTCAGCATTTGCAACGGTGGTGTTGCCGATTGAGCCTGCAGACGTGAAGGAGCATTTTCTTGACATTATCATTGTCACATACCTGGTGCTTGGATTTGATCACCACGTGATTTCCTGACCCCACTAAGTTTGATTTAAATAAAACTTGTTCCGAGAAGAACTCTAAACGCTGGTCGAACATAGCCGTATTAGCGAATCTCAAAATACTCAGGGTACCAAGGCGCAATGTACGAAAGCAAGGCGGATCCAATCCAATCAGCAGAGCGATGTCAAACTTGATGGTCAGGTCTTGCTTTGGCCCCGCGACTTCTAGTTATTTGCTCATCCCGCTGCTTCCAACCAGCGCAAGCATTGATCCCAGACAGATAAACCAAGTTTTATGACGGGCGAACAGTAAATCTCAAAATTTCATGCTAATACAAGACAAGCGACCAAGGCTAGACCGCACCGATCAACAATTCTGATATCGCCGCAGGAATGATCCCATGTGCACAAAACAAATGCAGAAATAAATCTTACCGGATGAACGAACGCAGGCACAGCTTGATTCTGAACCACAAACATCAAACTGTCGATTTTGAATTGATGTTGATCGATAACTTGGTCGATTTGATTCATGTGATCCAACAGCGACATCACAACTTTCCTGGTCACCGACTGCTCGTGACGTAAACATGACAGACCTGCAACCAACACCAGACAGTGGTGATGTTCCCCAATTAAAACAAAAATGAATGAACAAGCAAGCAAATTAAACCAGTCTACTCACTCGTGACCACTTCACTGACAGCGTCTTGGACATCCGGGTGCGGATTGGGCGCCATAATCAAGACGTTGTGAAGACCTATCACGGAATTCCTGAGGTGGTAAAGAGATTGATGCATACGTGCATCAAAAGCGGCTGAAAGTTCTTTCGGTAAGTAGACCGTCCCTGCTGGGAACGGCTTCGAAATCTCAACGAATAAGTTCCATAGGAAAGTGCGCGCCATGTTTTCAAAATGTCAATTTTACTTGCTCAGAAATAAGCCAAACAAAACAATTTCATCGGCAGTCACAGAAAACTAATCACCCTGAATAACAAAAAGGGATGCGAGAGCATTGTGTGACTGTTGTATTTAGCAAATTATTGAAAAAATTAATTTGGAGTCCTGTCTACGCCTAGGTTTCGCGGGGTTCAAAAACTTCAATCAAAGCCATGAATCCAGTGCATTTACGCATGTATCCAAAAACCAAACTAGTCCGCCAACTTATGCGTCCGAGTGATCGTGAAAGTGGCATCCTGTTGCTGATGTGGATGTTTATTTCTAACATGATATCCCCACGTTTTACTCGCAGAAAACGATTTCAGACACAAACTACACCGGAACGATCGTTTACCGCCGTGTTTGCTTGCGACGTGATAATGGAAATCACGGGATCTTTTGAATGCAAACTCGCAACAGTTGAATGTCACAGTGCCGTCCAGTGAGACACGGCGGGCTGTCGAGATGTCGTACGGATCGGCGTCACCCGGAACAGCAGCTGTGCACTTGGCATGGTTCAGCTTGTCCAACCCGAAATTGACTAAGTCGCTGGTTTTCGGCTTCTTCTCTGACGAAAGATATTCTTTGGCGCGTGGCTGTTTTTGAAGGGCGCGGTCACAGTCACAGCCCCGGGCGAAGCACGGGATTGAGCCGCGGCAACTGGAAGGCCCGGCTGCGACCGTATCGGTGAACAATCTGGGAAGACGCTTTGACGTTGTTTTGTTTGGTTGATTTGGTGCCAGCTCGACGTGCTCCACCATTTGCATGTCCATCGCCGATACCTCTCGTGTTGGAAATGTCACAATCTGGGGTTGATCGTTAATCTGTGGTTCCTGTTTGATGGCAGGATTGTTTGGTGTATGCGTCACGTTCGACGTTTGCGGCACGGACTTCGAGACTTGAACCTGCTGATCATGGTCAAGCGCCGTCTCCGCTTGATTTTGAACCACAAACATCAGACTATCAATCTTAAATTGATGTTCATCGATGAGCTGATCAATTTGATTCATGTGACGTATGAGCGACGTCACGGTCTGCTTCGCGATCGTTTGTTCATGACGTAGATTCTTGAGGTCTGCAAATTACAGAGCATCTTAATTTTGGCCTTACTTCACGCCAGTGTCCGTCCCATCGTTAGCAACATGCCGCCAGCGCGGTAATGGCGGACTTCAAAGTTGGTTACCAAACAACACTTCTTCTATATATGTACGCCACCAAAAAGACCACTGCATCACTGTTCATTCATGCAGCAGGGCACAAACTGGCCAGAAACACAAACTTGTCGCAATCTCGTTCACAGCGGTAACCATATCGAGACTGGTGTGAGGCGGCATGGCAATGGCACTGAGGTGACGACAATTTTCGTCTATTTGTCAGGTGGCACTGAAAGGCGCCTGGATAAAAAATACAATCAAGAAGCGCAATTCAGACAATAAGCTGCTCTGATTGAGCAAGCCACGTTATGCAAACGTGTCCCTTCAAATCTCAACAACGATAATGATTAGCGTTTGCTGTTTGGAACTTTTTATCGTGAACCAGATCCGCAGCAAGCACAGGTCAACGTTCAGATGAAAAGAGAGAAATGGCAATGTAAAACAAATGCATTTGTACGAATAAATACAAAACAAGCTCTATTTTCCAAATGAACCAGAGTTCTGGTTGACATGTCCATGAGTACGTTGATGTTTCATCAAGTCCTTCGCGTCAACATATCCCTTCTCGCACATCTCGCATTCAAATGGTCGTTTCGCATTGTGCCTGAGTTCGTGTTTGCGGGCATTCTGTCGCGTCGAAAAGTAACCCGAACAGATGCCGCATTTGAACGGTCGTTCGCCGGTGTGTCTGCGCACGTGCGTGCAGAAGTTGCCGCAATGCTTGAACACCTGACCGCACGGACAGTGATAAGTGATGGTGCCATCGGGTGATACACGACGCGCTGCTGCACGGCTGTACGCACTTGTCGGTATGGATAACTGTGACGATATCGCCGTTGGACTTGATGTTTCAGCCTCTGCGCGGTCATCGATTGAACCTTTGCGTTGATGGTGGCTTTGACGCCGAGCGGTGGCTTGTTTATGATGAACTGAGGGGGAGCTGCGCACATCAACACCATCAGGCTGCTCTGATAATGATGATTGTTGGGTCAATGTTGGGGCGTTATCAAAAATCAACGCTTCTTGCTTGACCAGGCGTCCGTCACTGGTATTGGACGGTTCGAAATAACTGTCGATCACTGAATCAGCGGCGAAGTTCGGGCTCAAATCGGAGATTGAATGCGCGAATACATGGCCGGGTTGATCGTGCAAGGAACTGTTGTTGCTTGGAACCGGGACTGGGCCTGGCGGCTGGACGCGAGGCGCCGGATGGAGACGTGTTGTGGAAAGTTCCTGTAAAAAACGAATTGTTTCAGCATTTTGACAGCAAATCCTTGATACGGAAAAAATTACAAAATGAAGCTAGTTAGACCTGAGAGCGTCTTTCTTCTGCGAGATTGTCATTCATGATTATCAGCATCAAACTGTCGATTTTCCACTGATGTTCGTCAATAACGCGATCGATTTCGCCCATTTGCGACAAAAGTGTCGTCATCGCTTTCTTGGCCACATTCTGTTCGTGACGCAGACATCGCAGGCCTGGTTGTTGTAACAGACAATTTAGTTTTTTTGTCTGGGAGTGCCTTCATTACCTGTGGTAGACCATACCGAGAACTATGCAACCATGAAAGAAGTAAAAAAGGTTATTTTTCGAAAACGAAAACAACTCACTTGTGGCGATCTCCTGCACAGCATCGTGGATCGTGGGTTGAACTCGAATATTTGGTGCCATGGCAACTTAGCATTCAACGGTTGACTGTTGCGGATGGGGAAAAACGGACGAGATCGAGCTGAAATTAGTTGTAGGTGACTTCTTGCAGCTGAAATTAGTTGTGAGCCTGAATGCCAGAATGACACCGTGTTCCCTCAAACACAGAGAGGCTCAACTGTTTTCCAAAAGTATTTTCACCATTCGTCGAGAGAGCCTTCCAAATCCTGTGCTATTTTCCATCGATAGGAGGCTGTATTTTAGGTAATACGGTTGGTACTATGGGATAAAAAAGGACGGAACCGCTTCTCCTTAGGTTTTGTGGTAATCTCTGCTCTGAAGCACAGGTCAGGTAGGATCGTGCCGAGTTGCGGTTTTTGACTTTTCGACCGAGCCGGGCCGAGGGTGCCGGCCCTGCATGTCGAAATTTCAAGACAAAAACCCGCATCTCAGAGCCAACCCCTCAAAAAATTTTGCGCTTCGCGCATGGTTCGTCCGTTGTCATATTTTCCTCGTAAAACTGTCCCAAGAGCTAATTATGAAACAACGATTAACTTTTGAAAAAAATATTTCACATTTTTTGCCACGGGGGGGCTACCCCCCCCCCCACCTCCAACACTGGACGCGGGACTCGCCCGGTTCACAGGCACCGTATCATAAAAAAACATAAACATGCTTCCCCAAGAAATTTTTGAAAAAATTCTGCTTTTTGGATGTACTACCCTGGAACCTGCCTGACCTGTGCTCTGAAGATAAAAACGCAAAAAGACCGGCAACGACAAAAACGCCAGACCCAGACGCCGACACGAAAATGTTTCACAGCGTGCCTGCTGTCAAGGGAGGGCATCCCGTTCTAAGCCAGGTGTGTGTGCTATGCCAGCCAAGTCGTGCGGTGCTTGTTGGTGTGTTCGATCGGTATGACCGGATGGTTGCTCACTTCGTCAGTTCATTGTCACCATTTCTGTGCTGCTTTGCTTTGCGTGATCCAAAAGAATCGAAACTGCAGGTTCAAGGGCACTGAATGTGTTGTGCGTTCTTCGATGAGCTGTGCCCAGATTGGTCCAGATCCAGAGAGAAGCCAATGGTCGGTTGGTCGCAACAACCGATCCTCCAGTTCTGGTGTTGCTGCTTGCAGTTTCTGTTGCGACGCACAAAATGTCAGTCAGTTTTATCAGCACATGAAAACAGGAACGAACTTTACAGGACAATTGTGTGGATCGTGAATGAATGAAGTGAAAGTGAACACAACAAAAATGATATTGAGATATCAACACAGCATCGAGTATTGCACGTCACTGCTGACCACCTGGACTTTTCAAACTGCACGTTTCTTCATGTCTGCGCTTTTTGTTCGACTCCACAAACGTTTTGGGGCAGAATCGGCACTTATGTGGTCGAATGAACGTATGCTTGTATCGGACGTGTTTCTGGTAGTTGCCAGAGTTCTCAAACACACGACCACAACAGTGATATGTGGTCTTGCCGTTCGCCGGCGAATAGCGACGAGCAGCTGATGCATTGAACTGATGGGTGGAAGTAGAAGCCGCAGCAGAACTAAAACCAGGTGACTTCGTCACATTTCGGGCCCTTTCAGAGCCGATCTTTCTGTGCAGCGGCTTCTTCTTCGTGTTTGACCCAACTATGCCAGTGTACAGTCGTGGTCCCGGTCCACGCGAATCTGGAATGCAAACATTGAGAGAACGGGCCGGTTGCGTTTGCACAGGTGGATCCAAAATCAGAGGTTCATCAAAGCTCGGCTCTTCTCCCTTCACGATTGCTGGGTCGGACTGTGCTGGGGAGTTTTGGAGAGCATTTGACTGTTCAGCGCCAAAGTATAGATTAATGTTGGAATCTCGTCGAACTTCTTGATTAAACGGTAACGGTTGGCTGTCGGACCAATTGGGAAGCGGAATCTGAGGAGTTGACGCCACTTGAGACGTTGTTGCCGAGTTGCTAGGCAGCTGGAACATTTTGTGATGTATGTATGTTTTCGGAAAGTTCGAAGGTTCCAACTCCTGACGCTGACGCAAAAACTAAAACAACAAACTGCATTTGCCGCTTGTGATACATTGGCGTTGGTCACCGTGAACATCAAACTATCGATCTTCCACTGATGTTCATCAATGACCTGATCGATTTGACTCATTTGTGTCATGAAACTGGACACAAAAGTGGAGAACGTTTTCTTGGCCGTGGACTGTTCGCGACGTAAAAGTTGCAGACCTGAATGTCAAAGTTGTGTGGTCTATTCATTGACAACCCACGAAAAAAAGCAGAACGAAGCCCGCCAGTAATCAAAACGATCAAACAAGCTCACTTGTGCTTATTTCCTTCACGGCCGTGAAAAGCTCGGTTTGACCGCATGGTGCCATTGTGATCGTCGAATTGTAGATTGTATAAAATAGGAGCCTGGAAAACAGAAAACTTCAGATGAATGTCGCTTCACAAACATCTACATGAAGCATGTTCATCACGTTGAAAGATATGGTATTGTCAATACGACATCATAAATCATGTGCAAACAAAACAATGTTGAATCATCATTAAACTTCATTGGTTAACTTGGACCAGAACATGTTTGATGAGAAAGACGAAACATCATACTGAAGAAAAAGAAGAGTGTTATGAATTTCAGCAATTTTAGGCTGTTAAGGTGGAGTTATATAGTAAATTTCCAAATTCGCTGCCGCACAGTAAAATACGCCCCATAGTTAATGTCAAGTTATAAACCCGAACGCTAACCATTCTGAAACATTGCGGGCTGCTGCCTGGCTGGCTGGCAAGCTGCGTGTGGGTTGGTTGTCCGAATGTTTCACAAGTTGATTTGCGGGTTTAGAACCTGACATTGGGGCGTACTTCACTGTGCGGCAGCGAATTTGGAAATTTACTATACTAGTCCATTTTGGGTTTGTAGACAATGAGAACAATTTTTGTTTGAATCATATTAGAGTTGGGGCACTAATTTCGACCAGCGTAAAAGTTGTTCCACTACAACAGATAAACAACTTTTACGTAGACTGTCTTTATCTTATTCTCTTTTCCCCTGCACACGTGTGTTTTCCTGGACACGGAGCGTTGAAATATAGTTGCATCAAAATCATGATTGGATCGGTAAGCTGCCAACATTGGCGAGTATCGCATGAGAGCAACGGCGCAACAGAAGCTTTAGCAATCATCAAAGTTAAAGCCAGAAATTTTATTATGCACCAAGATTGCACTCAACACAGATGGAACAATGGGCATCAATACGAAATATTGGTGGTGTGTATGTAAAACTGAACGACGCAATGATTTCTGAAAACGTCATCAGATTAGGCTGTGTCATGTCCATGTGTGCACGCACCGCTCGTTCGTGATAACGCAACTTCGAACGTTCGGCAAACACCTTTGAGCACGTGTGACATTTGAACGGCTTCTCAAACGTCTGTTTGTATCGTCGATGCCTGTTATAGTTGTAGGTCTTCTTGAACTCAATGCCACAACGCACGTGCGGATCACTGGTGCGTCATTTGACACAAAGCGTGGCTGTGCGGACGCACCGGTGTTGGTGACATGTGAAACATCTGCCGATCGAGATGTGCGTGCTGCAGTGGACTTGGCTTGTTCGCCGCCAGTGTGTCTCACGTGATGATGGTGGTAATAAGGATGGATCACTCGTGTCTCAGTTAGATTGTTGCTGTTTGGATGTGAGTCCTGGTCTGAGAATGGATCCGGATCTTGCACTGGTTGACAAACGGGCGGTGATGAGGCTGCCGATTGCTGCTGTTCATCGACAATCAGTGGATCATGTTTGACGGCTGATGCAAGATCGAGTAAAGAAGCCAATGGTTCGAACGATGACGGCGCAGTGAATGCACACGGCATTGGGACCGTGTGCTGCTGCTTGTTTGTCCGAACGATTCGAGACCGGCATCTGCAATAGTGACTGTGGTGGTGCACATTGCATCGCAAACCTTGGGCTAATTCTGTTGTAGTCTGCGCATATTTCGTAGCCTGGCAGCAGTGTTCTGGAGTACTTGAGAATGCACGTGGTTGCGTGTTACACCAAATACTGTAACGTGTAGGGCGGTGACAGCAGCACTAAATGTATGTAGGTGCGAAGGAATGAATGCAGGTTGCTATACCATACCACACGTGGATATTTATGGCCGGTGAATTGACTTACAGTAGACTGCTACTGCGTTAGCACGAAATACATGCAAAGGCGCAGAGACTACATTAGAGTAAGCCAAATGCTAATGCGGTATAGTGCTGTGACTCACTTGCAGCAATATGTTGCAATGCGCACTGCGCATGTCGGGTGCCATGATGAAGGCCACCACGAATCTGGAAGTATGTACACTTAAGATCGAAATGTTTTATGACCGGCATCTGAGAGCAGTTGTCTTTCAAACCACTTCACTTAAAATACTGAGGTTCAGCAGTAACGTTCCCAAAGCAGAAACATGTGGCATCAGTTCGACCATTCAGTGGGTTTGAGTTGCAAGCAAAACCGCAACAATGTAGGCAATCATTTTGTTATTTCATATCTGGTAAGAATTTCGGAACAAAGAATGTGAGTGCACACACAATCACGCAACACGAAAGTACCAACATCGACAAAAACCTGCTGCAAACTGTGCCCAGATACAAAGAGAGCCAGCAAAAATCATCAAAAAAGAACACCAGAAAAATTTGATGAACAGATAGGCACAGCTAATATGTACATGAAATCAATCCGCATTATCATCATCATGCTCCTTCATCAGCAGAGCACCGCAACGCACCATTTCGCGATACGAGCCTTTGGTGAGCTGAAAATCATCGTCTTCCGACAGTTCGATGAACGTTTCCTTGTCCAATTTGGCGAAACACATGCGCAACGCGTTCTTGCGCTCGAACCGGTCGGCCAGCTCGATTGCGCTCTTCAGATCCAGCTCATCTTTGCTTGCCGTCATCAGGAACTAAAAAAAGTTGCTGGTGTCGGCAACGTTCATTTGATTTTATAAAGACACAAAACTGCAAACAGTCGGTATCGGCACTCTGACTGACCCGATCACATTTAGTGAGCAGCAACTCCACGCCATAGCGATCTGCCAAGGTCAACATGTTCTTGAGATCATTTTTATCTGAAATGGGCATAATCGGACACGAAACCATAGAGGCCAACTGGTGCAGAACCTAACATCCGAAGACATGTAACCCAACTGCACTAACGTGCTGAACGTAAATTAGAAGCACGCACCTTCGATGTTCGTCACATTGGTTGATTCGATGTAAATGTGATGCAAGAATCGCACAAAGTGATCGTATTTGACGTTTCTGATCGGCAACATCGTCTTTCCATCTTCTTCCGTCAGTGTGCAATCATCCTGTACAAGTACATGTCAATATCTGTCGTCATCAGTCTTCCCCTTTTATTGTATGACTGTAGCCAACAGCTGGCAAGTGGGACAAAGCAACGTACGAATTGTTTGCGCGATTGACGACGTCGTTTAGCTTGTGGTTCCTCTCCATCGGTCGCATGATTGAACAAATCAAGGAACACTGAGGATGACTGGGCCAAAGCCTGTGTTGTGAAATCAGAATTTATTTTATGTACTATATAGTTGCGATATAAAACCTGACTAAACGCTGCACAAAAAACCGTCCTATTGGCTTATTTTTAAGTGAGAACTCATATTAGGTACAATGTTCTCAGTTTATCCAATTGCGTTGCAATTGAACTAGACACATTCTAAAACACATTCAGATATTGGTCGCACAATAACTATATAAGAATTCATCAAAATCAATCCTGATTTTCACGTTCAAGTCACTCTTAACCACTGTGCTATTTGTGATTCTCACAAAACATTTTCAGCCGAAAATAATCCAGCAGATCCACCACGTTGCCGCAGGTCTGAAACATTCTCTTTACCAGATGCTTTGTGTGCGATCACGCAACGCAACGTCATTGCCCCGTCACTCTCCCTCTTTACGATTCAGGAAAAATATTTGACCAATTCTTATAAAGTCATTGTGCGACCAATACCTAGTGTTTCAAGCTCGTCTGAGTGCTATCCAGTAAGCACAATACGTGCTCGATTTTATTGAACCATAAATACCTGGAATCCAAGGGATACAATTTAATTACGGACGAACAAGTATAGCCAATTGGACGGTACTTTTAGGACCCCATATACGGTGTGTGTGCACTTGTATGTGTTTGTGAACTACAGTAAATTTGTATGAAATTACATGTTTGTGAACGTGCAGGTCACGACCTTCAACGCGAAGAATCAGGTCCGTCAGCGGTGTACTGGTGGTGAAATCGAGTTCGACCGGCGCTGGGGTGCACGGAAACCTGAAATCGTGTTTCGAATCAAAAAGTGATTTGGCTGTAGGTACATATGAGCTGAAATCATATGAAATACTGCAACCGACTTTGTGGGGAAATAATCAACCACCTTCCATTTGGCGAACACGCGAATGCTGTTATCGACAACGTAGCCGTTGAGTTCGTGGAAAAGTTCCTGGATGAGAAGTAAACCGCAAACCGTGTATTAATGTACGTAATTTGATTTTGGAGTTGATTAGTGTGTCCAACTGTTGCCGTTTGGCAGCTGTGAACTTGCCAATGCGTGGCTGACAAACCTCTTGCGCGATTGCATCCACTTGTCCATAACAATTTTCAGGATCACGGTTAGCCCCAATATGTAGCCAATTTTTGATTGGGTCGCACGCATACAATTCCCGTCTGCCCTCCTCATGTGCGAGCAAGCCAACGGTCAGATCCGAGATCACCATGTACCATACATCAGTGTCATTAGGCACGGACACGTATGGACACAGGAATATGGATAGCGGCCCATCTTTCTCGAACTTGACGAACAGGTTACTGCATTGATCAGAAATTTAGTTTTTATTACTGACAAGATTTTTAAAACTGCTTAGTCGAGATAAAACCAGTCTGATCCAAGCATCACGACCTCACCTCACAAACTCGCTAAATTCTTTCTCGGGTGACTGTGCATCCAAAGGTTGATTCTTTTTGACATTACGGAAAATGTATTCCATCTCGTACCATTGTTGCAAGGCAGCTGCAATAAAAAATTTTGAAAACAGGACACTGGTTGCAAAATCTCAAAAGGAGGAAAATCAGACCAATTCCAATGCTAACCACCAGAGCTTGAAGCAGCTGATCCGGAGGCCTCATTATCGCCATCATCATCATTGAGGACAATTTCGTTCATTTCGCGATCAAGTTTGTAATTGAGTGAAAACTTTTTGATGGAAGCTCGCTGTGTTGAGACCTTCGACTTTTCTGGAAACGTTAAGTGAAATACCGCGCAGGGTATGATCAAAGCAGTAAGCTGCCACAAACGCAGTGGCAAATTTCGCTTTTCATTATATTTCGAATTTCAACGAATTTTTCCAGCGTGACAAGCAGACATTGAAACATTTAGCAGCTAAGCATGAACAATTCGTTGCAATTCGAAATAAAAAGAAAAGCGAAATTCTACAGTGAGGCAGGGGCCAATATCGTGCGAAACATTCTGCGCCTTGACCACCCTTATCATCAGGCGAGTTGCCTGAATGCGCAGGTAGAAATTGGGCTGGTCCACATTTGATTTTGTTCCCAGATGTTCCTCTTGAAGGGCATCTCCTGGCCGAATGCTGAACATCAGACCTCCGGTGTGTTTGACTTTTATGACGCCTTGCCCACTGTCTAAACACATGCGAGGTTTAAAGGGGGTTTGAAATGCGAAAGGCCCCGTATAACGACACGCCTATAGGCACAGTGAAAACTTGGTGATAGGTCACTTTTTTGAGAACAGGCGTACAACGTTTGGGTGTGTTTTTCTGAAAATACTGCAAGGGTGAAATGACCAACAGCAGTATTTTATTACGATAGATTTACACGATAAGAGCATGGTTGAGTGGGTAAGCTGCCAAAATTCAGGTAGCTCCGCCAGCACAACGGTTGTACAATCCGAGCATAGACAACATTGAAGGTCTCATATTTTCTTACGTGAACGTCTGTGGTGCAACAGAAAATAGAACATGCGACGCAACTTGTATTTCCAAACAGAAACGTAAACAACAGGTTTTTAAAAATACAAACAAATTGCAAAGCACGATAAAAGTCGTTAACAATCAATCAATATGAAACACACAACCCAATAGAGCATTATCAATTCTATCTTTTTGTCTGCAACGTCATTACTCTTTGCGTCCGTCCGTGTTGTGGATGCGTTCGTGTCTCCGCAGCGTGCTCACATCTGCAAACGCTGTGGGACACTGCTGACATTTGTAGGGTCGCTCAAATGTGTGTTTGCGTCGAACATGTTTGGCGAAATCGGCACTGGTCTTGAATGCAAAGTCACAACAATTGAATGTCACAATGCCATCGGAAGTAACACGACGTGCTGATGCCACACTGTACGTGCCTACAGGTGAACTGGCGGAAGTCGTTGTCGCTGCTGATGTTTCATTAGGCTTCCACGAGCGCTGGCGTGACTTGGCCAGCTTTCTGGTTGATTTCGTTAATTGTTTTCGAACTTTGTGCCGTGTGGTATTCTTTTTTGATGATAAATTTCCTGAATCTTGGTCTGCAAGATTGATATCCATCGCTGATGTCAACTGAGCCGATCGGATAACGGGCAACAGCAGCTGTTCATGTTTCACAACACCAGGACTTGAAGATGTGGTTGCAGCAATGGATTGATTGAGTGCGAGCTCATGCAAACTGCTTATTTCGTGATGATTCGCGTGTGAATTATCGATTAGTGACAACGAAACATCCGTGTTCTGCCGATGTCTGTGCATAAGCAAGTTACTGAGTTGCGTTTGATCAGAACTGTGGACCATAGCAGAGGTCTCCCGAGAACAGTCCATGTTGCCTTGACCAAACAGAGCCGTCTGATTATTCGTTGACCAGGTCGAGGCAGGCACTTCTGGCGGCAGCAATGGCTGGGGTTGTGTTGTTGGTGCGTCCTGTAAATTACACAATGTATGTGTGGTCAGACATTTCACCATATCACTCAGATTTATGGAATTGTAGGGAAAACGGCACCTGTCGATCTTGATTCATGACCACAAACATCAAGCTATCAATTTTGAATTGTGTTTCATCGATGGCTTGATCGATTTGGTTCATGTGATTGAGCAGCGTGGTCACTACCGTCTTGGCTGTGCTCTGCTCACAGCGCAGACGTTGCAGGCCTGTGCGTGATAATGGAATAATGAGAACTCGTGCGTCACCCAATGTGGCACTCGAATCAGGTAAACCAACGCACTTGTGGTGATCTCCTGTACGGCACTGCGTATCTCCGGTTGGATATTGGGCGCCATGGCAGCTTCCCTGTGTGAATTCTAAGAAGCTTTTTGAAAATGGAGCTTCCCGAAACAGCGAGTCATCATTCATTGGCGGTAAACTGTCTGAATGACAGTCTTGCGTTAACGAAGTGGCTCAAATGGAAACAGAACACAAAATTTGTGATTATCAATTTTATTCAATGAGAAACAAAGACAAGACCAGGTTATAAAAATACAGTACCACAAAAATCATGGAATCAGCACGCAGAATACCTCCAAATTAAACAGCTTCTGGAACAAGAAACAGCACAGCACAAAAAATAGTACAACAAGAATGATCCGAAACGTCATATTCATTTGTGATTGCGTTCGTGTCTGCGCATATTACTTGAATCAGCAAATGCCCGAGAACATATTCGACATTTATACGGTCGTTCAAAAGTGTGTTTGTTCCTGACATGTTTGTAATAGTTGCCCGATATTTTAAATACGAACCCACAACAATGGTAGGTCACTTTGCCATCTGCGGACACCCGACGCGCCACCGCTGAGCTGTACATATTGGTGGGCTGCTTGGGCGAAATCACTGAATTACCATTTGATGCGCTATTCGTGGACGCTTTATTCAATAGCATTCGATCATACGGTCTTTTCCGGTATTGTGGAATGTGTCTGCGCTTCGGGAGACCGGGCCTCTTGTTCGCTACCAAACCAGTGCGCCGGGATGTTGTGAGTGCACTGGCAGTGAATGAGCTGGCTGTTGATACCAGCATGCGGTCGAGTGCCGACGTTTGAGAAGCTGGCATGAACATTTGCGGTTCGCCAAAGCTCACTTCCTCTTGTTTCATATTTGCTTCGTCAGTCGTCGGGGACGGAGTTGCAATATCCAATGTCTCGTGATGACTATTAGCCGTAACTACGCTTGGTTCGCATCGCACGACAGGATAAACGTTCACGTTAGGTGTAAAGTTCGAGCCTGAGACCGGATTCACATGTGCTCGACTCTGATCGAGCAGGTTGCCATGATCCACTGACCAGCTTGAGATCGGCACTTGCAGTGGCGGCATGGGTTGAACCTGTGGTTGATGGTAACATCGACAGAATCGAGATTTGGAGAAAATGGCAAATGTGCCAACCTGATTTGCCGGTGGTTCCGCATCACTTCGATTCATCACGATGAACATCAAGCTGTCGATTTTGAATTGATGCTCATCAATGACCTGATCGACCTGGCTCATGTGATCCATAAATGTTGACAAGACGGTGGACATGGCGCGCTTGGCTGTCGACTGTTCTCTTCGCAAATGTTGAAGAGCTGGGCGAATAAAAAAAAGCTTTGGTGACGTTGAGTTTGAGGACTACCCTGAAAACTACCAATGTTCCAAAACATAGGTATGGTCTTTCCTTATTGTATTGATCCAAACATCTACTCAACGTGCGATCCAGTTGCTCCTAGCTAAGGTCGAAGTTGTGCGATTCACCTTGAAAATGCAAGGAAAGAGAAATCAGACGTCACATGCCACGTAAAAAGCCGGCGCACGAAACAATGTATCAGGCTTCTGGTGACGTTGGCAGCGTGCATGTCACGTGTGATTTCTCTTTCTTTGCATTTTCAAGGGGTGTCGCGGACTTTCGACCGCAGCTGGGAGTTGGCTTACAACGTTGTCACGGCTTCCTTTGACTCGCATAAAAAGGAAATACCATAGCTTACTCGTGCTGATCTCCTTCACAGCGGTATACAATTCATTGTGGGCGTTGGGTGCCATCAGGAAACAACACTTGACTGTCACTTTCTGAGTATTCTGATCTGCAAACACCAGGAAAAATGAATAACAAAAAGAATATCGATCGATAAGGTAAGCCGCCAAACAAAGTAAGGTAGCGTCGCACAGTGACAAGAATAGTTTCAACCAAGAAACTTCATGATATTGTTGCACTGTTTATTCAATGCCAATTAGCAGAAAATGAGCAGGTAATCGCATGAAATGTAAAGCAGAAGGACGTAAGGAGGATCAAAATGCAAAAGGATGTTGATTCATTCATTTATGCATTCTTCGTTCATGACTGATCCGACCCCAATTATCGTTGAACGTCACCGCACAATGACGGCATTTGAATGGTCGCTCGCCAGTGTGTCTGCGTCTGACGTGTTTGTGGAAGTTTGACGGCGTCGTGAACGCAAAGCCACAACAATTGTAGCGCACTCTGCCAGATCGTGGTGATACACAACGTGCTGCGGCGGCCAGTGATGTTTCATTCATTGGTGACTGTTCTGCCCCTGAAGAGGTGGCCGGGAAGCTGATTAGTTGTCGTTTCTGAGCTGGTTTCGTTGGCGAAAACATGGCTGATGATTTTGGTGTATGGGGCGACTTGGATGGACTTGCTGTCAGTCTCGTCATAACAGCTGCTGCACCGTGTTTGTATTTGCGCACAATTTTCGGTGGTTGGTGAGTTTCGGATGATATGACCACTTGCATCGGCTCGGCTTCAAATGGCGGCTCTTCTTCTTTCACTATGGCTGGACCAAATGGAACGGCTTCAGTTGGCTGTCGAATGCCATTGACATCTTGACTTGTTGTGGTGGCAACAATATCGCCTTGCTCAAACAGTGACGCATGAAGGGCGGGCTCTGTTGACATGTCCAACGGTGCTGCCATGGGTGCTCGAGCCTGCAAAATAATATACAGTTACAGTATATGAACGCAGAAGAAGATAAATAAAGAAGATAAATGAACACAGAAGAGCCCGAGCCATGTCAAAAAACAACCCACCAATGTTGGCTCGGCTTGTTGATGTTCAACACTTTCATTCGTGACCATAAACATCAAGCTGTCGATTGTCCACCGATGTTGATCGATAATTTGATCCATTTGACTCATTTGATCGGTGAACGATGCAGCAAAGTTGTTGAACTTGGCTTTGGCCGTTGATTGCTCCCGTCGCAACAGTTGCAGACCTGAGCGGAAAATGTAAAATAAAACATCGATGATCCTTGGGGTTGCCGCAGTGTTCCCGGCAAGGAATACAATACGGCACATAGTGACAAACAATATCACGTTCACAAGCAACTCACTGGAGCTGATCTCCTTCACAGCCGCGTACCATTCGTTGCGAGAGTTAGGTGCCATTGTTGCAAAGTTGTACCAGCACTTTGTCTGCTTCCCACAAAAAATGTGACGCACGGAAACGTTGAATAATTATATGTACGTTTGAACAAGCTAGGTAAGCTACCTGACACAGTGGGGTAGCATCGCATATTAACTATAATGCCATAATTCAAAAACGGAAATGTGCCCGAAAGCCAAGTGTCATGTTTTATTCGGAGAAAGGATATGCATGAATCCATGAATGAAACTGCACCTGCCGTATTTCTTCTAATTGAAGCCCCCTCTAATAGCAGCTTCTCTCCAATGACTATCGCGACTGCCCGAATCAACAAACATTTCCTTGCAGCCTGGGCATCTGAGCAGTCTCTACACGAGTGTGTTTGCGTCGGACGTGTGTGTAGAAGTTTGTGGGTGTGGAGAACGCAAAGCCACAACAATTGTAGCACACTCTGCCCGACTGCGACGAGCCGCGTGCTGCGGCCAGTGATGTTTCATTCGCTTCCACTGAACTCGTCTGAGGTGCAGCAGTAGAAGCAGGGCCTGCGCTGGTCCGTTTTCGTTTGTTCGCAGGAGCTGATTTGGGCCGATAAAGCGGTGCCCGATTCGTTAGACAGATGCCTGGTGATTTGGGCTCAGCGGGTCGGCTTCGCTGTACCATCGCTGTGGCGAGTGCTGCATAGCGACTGTTGTATCGTTTGAAGGTCGACACAGGCATGCGCATTGTTGTGGGTGAGACGAGCGAGGATCGGGGCATTTCGGTGGGTATTCGCTCGTCCTCAAAGCTGTGCTCCTCCTCCTTCACAATTGCTGAATCAAATGCCAGACAGTCGGCGTCGTTCGGCGGCTGTCCGACTTCGACATCCTGCAGTTCCTGATTTGTGCCTTGCTCGAACAGGGACGAACCATAATCAGATACCGACGTGTCCAGTAGTTCCGTCCTGGTTGCTCGAGGCTGCAACTGAAGCAGATACACATGTAGGCATGATATCAACACTTGCAAAAAAAACTTTCTGACCAATATAAATGCAGGCCAAGACCAACACCCACCAAAGTGTCCTGTTCGTCATTTTGATTCGTGATCACCAACATCAAATTGTCGATTGTCCACTGATGCTGATCGATGGCTTGATCGATCTGGTTCATTTGACCGAGATACGAGGCGACAAAGCTGTTGAATCGCGCTTTCGCCATTGAATGCTCACGTCGTAACAACTGCAAACCTGTACGGGCAGAAGTCACTACTATGTACATACACACTGAAATATCCAGAATTCACTATCAAAGGATCACTTCTCACTTGCACTGATCTCCCTCACTGCAACTCGCGTTCCGTTGCGACTACGGGGCGCCATCGTTGATGGGGAGGACAGAATAGCAGATCGGTGGCAGTATAGCTGGAAGGGTGCGCCTCTGTGGATGCGTAAGAGCTTTTGTGAAGCTACAAAAACTACATTCACTTGCTGCAATAAGCCGCCTTGATAGAATCTGACAGCATCGTGAAACAGGCCACGATCATCACTCACCCAAGTGAAGTCGATGAAATATCACAACAACAACAGTTTATCCAACAACACTGAAAGAAGAAGAACACAGAGCAGAGAACAACGACAAGCTCGAATGCTTTATGATGCACAATGATACAACGTGAAAGAGCAAAATACAGAAACGATCATCAGAACCTGATATGCACAGTGATGTCCCTAGCGCTGGTCAATCTGCTTGTGTCCCCTGGTCGTCATTTCATGTCTCCGCAATGTGCTCGGATCGGCAAACGATTTCGAGCAAATTCGACATGTATAGGGTCGCTCAAACGTGTGCTTGTATCTGACGTGTCTCATATAGCCGGTCGGTGTTTTGAACGAAAACCCACAGCAGTTGTAGGTCACCTGACCATCCTGATTTATGCTGCGAGCGGCGAGCAAAAACGGATGATTCAGATCTGACTGTTGACGTGGTTGTGGTCTGGCAGATGCCATCAAAGCTCGGCGTTGTTGCGCGTATCGGCTTGCAGCTGGATTGGGTCTGGCCAAGAATTGGGCTCGTTTGTGCATCAGCATCCCAACCGGACCGGATGTGCTCGGCTCATTGGCTAAAGCTGGGTCCTGGTCTGCGACCGAGTTCAGTGGCACCGATGGTGACACAACAGATGCTGGTTGAAGCAAAGGTTCAGACGCTTCTTGTTTCACGATTGGCATTGTTTCCGGTCGTTGCATTGGTTGATCGATGGGCATCGCTTGTTGAACGTCAGACTGATGTGCAGAGCTCGCGTCTGAGACGGGACTCACGCGGATTCCGCCTTGCTCAAACAGGGACGAGGGTTGATGTGCTGTGAAAGCTGTCAACGGGTCTTCGGTTGTCGTTGACTGAACCTGAATAAACGTTACCATGCTTCATAACTATGGTATATAGAAAGTATTTTGATGACCGGAAAACCAAATAGACTGCACACAAAATAATTCAAACCTGTTTATCAATTCCTTCCACTGCCTGTCGATTGGTGACAGTAAACACCAAACTGTCTATCTTCCATTGATGCTGATCGATAACGTGGTCGATTTCGTTCATTTGCGACATGAACGAGGAGACAAAGTTGCTGAATGTCTTCTTGGCTGACGATTGTTCACGTCGCAGTTGTTGCAGACCTATAAATCATGCATGTAATTGGACATTAATTTTAGACTTTCAGAAATTAAAGAATTTGTGGTTAATGACTCACTTGTGCTTATCTCTTTGACTGCCGTGTAAACTTCGGTGTCCATGTCCTTGGGTGCCATGGCGTACTACTTGGCGTCACTGAAAGATTATCGTTCGCTCCGTAACAGCACGCAAGGATTGAGATAAACAGTCGATAAACGGTAAGCTGTCCGTCGGGTTATCGGATCAGCCCTGACAGTTGTAACAGGGGTTCGATAAAGTGATCCAAGAATTACGAACAGATTTCTGTTTATTATTGCATTGTACAAATCAAGTCAGCCAAACGAAACAAAGCTTCAAGAACAAAATTGAGACTGTGAGATTGACAACGAAATAAACTGCCAGCCAACGCTGAAAGAACATACTAACACAACGACACAGTACAGCGATTGACTTGACAGTGATAAGTCGCAATAAAGTTGAAGAAAATGACGAGAGATTACATTGTACAGTGTGTAGATGATCGCTATTTCGCATGATTCCGTTCATGTTTCCTCATATTCCCAACATCAGCAAATCCTTGCGAGCACACACCACATTTATAAGGTTTCTCACCCGTGTGTTTGTGTCTCACGTGACGTCTGTAGCCCCATTGCGACGGAAATGCGTGCCCGCAACAATTGTAC
Organism: Rhynchonema sp. JSB1_4; assembly: GCA_030248065.1. Classification (NCBI taxonomy): domain Eukaryota; kingdom Metazoa; phylum Nematoda; class Chromadorea; order Monhysterida; family Xyalidae; genus Rhynchonema; species Rhynchonema sp. JSB1_4. The sequence goes on from JASAMV010007048.1 coordinate 84,738, forward strand.
GTCACTTTGCCATCATGCGACACACGACGGACTTCAGTGGGATCATTGAAAGTAGTATCGCTTCGAATCAAAGCCCGAGATGTGGCAGTGCCACCGCTGTTATCAAATCGGCTGGTCGATGCCCTGGCAACCACTGACGCGCGTTGCACTGACTTTTTGGACGCCAACTGAGTACTACGTTGTTTGGTGACACGTGACATCAATCCGCTAGTTGACGGGCGGTTGGCACGAAGCCGATTCGTTGTAGTTTCCGATTGGTTGTATTGAGATCCGCTGGGTCCGTTTGTGGTTCGGTCTGGGATTGATAAGAGAGCGTCCCAGTGCTGAGCTCTCACGAACTGAAATCACTTCCTCCTCTTCTACTTTCACAGCAGATTCATTGCGCTCAACTGACGTTTCATGACGACTGGGTTCACTGAGATCGACGTCGAAGTGCATGTCTGCGACCGGTTCCTGTCGAAGTTCGCCTTGTTGAAATAGGGAAGAGTGGACTGATGACCAGGCCGCAACAGGGACTTGCACTGGCGCACGAGGAATGATCGGTTCATGACATGCTGTTGTGGGCGGTGTCTGCAAAGTGAAATGTGCTTCTGCAACAAAGTTTCACGCAGCCGATCATCTGCAGAGTTGAAAGAAACAAGTTTAGAAATCGCAGAATCCGAGTAACCTGTTCAGCAATTCGTCCCACTTGATTGGTCACAATGAACATCAGACTGTCGATCTTTCACGAATGTTCGTCAATTACCTTACCGATTTTGTTTCAATGTGTTCAATGGACTTTGATATACATCTAATACAAGTGCCCGGTTTGGTTATCCACGACGAGTCGGACGTTGAAAGGTCCTTCTGCAATCCCATTTGACGATAGATTGCCAATAGCTAAAGCTGATATAGACATCTAATAGATTCACTTGACCATGCTCGATGTCGCCAAGTTTTTTGTTACGAGCTGCAGTATTCGGTTATTTGTTGATAGACGAGCACTAAAAGTGCCGAATAAATTTGAATTAAGTAAAAAGATGCAAATAAACGGATTCAACACTTTTGAACATAAGGATTTCCGATAGATCGGGCATGGCATGGAAGTTGAAATGACAGTGCCCCGAACGTAAACAGGCTACAGTTTTGGTAACACTGGTTCATTTCACACAACATGACCGTAAAATTGTCAAACATGAAAAACAAGAGATAGAAAATGATAAACAATGATCATGAGAGTCAATGCGATCATTCCAGAGGTTTATGGAGCTGTGTGCTCGTGCACTCGCATATTGCTAATCGGCATATGCCCTGCCGCATACTCGGCAGGCATAGGGTCGCTCAAATGTGTGCTTGGTTCGGACATGTTTCTTCCAGTTGTCCTTCTCATCAACACATGGCCAGAAAGACTGTACGTCACTTTGCCATCATGGTGGATGGTACGGGCGGCTGCAGCTGAGCAAACTGCGTTGATTGATGTTCCACGATGAGATTTATTGATAAAACGCCTTCCGGCTCGCGCAAGGAAGTGGATGGTGTTTGTTGGGTGACAGATTGATTCACAGGCAGGTTCTGGTCGAGCTGGAAGTGAAACGCGTTTATCGCTGAAACATTCGTTGAATGGGGAGACAGCAGCACATTGGACTCTTGTTTCAGCCGTCGTTGATCAGTGGCAAGTGGGACATCATGTGGAAGGCTCGTTATAGCGTTGAATGACGATCGGTGGTCACTGCAACGTGAAGTGCTTCGCCTTGACCAAACAGGGTCGAACTGTGATTGGCCCAGCTGGATACCGGTACTTGCGGTGTCGGTGACGCTGTCAGGTGCATGGGTGGGCTCGTTGAGTGACTTTGCGCCTGCAACATACAAAATGCGGATTGCTGTGAGTTGTGCAACTTTAAAGCAAACATAATTCGAAAAGAACTTATTACTCACCAGCATCTGCGCTTCTTCCACATTATCTGATTCATGACCACGTACATCAAACTATCGATCTTCCATTGATGTTCATCAGTTGATCCATTTGGCTCATTTCGGTCATGAACGATGCAACGAACGTGTTGAATGCTTCTCTATCGTGGATTGCTCGCGATGGAGATATTTCGGATACCTGAAAAGAACAGTAGTTTTTCGAAGTGCCAGATTTGCAAAAAAGAGCAGAGTGGTCACGAAAGAAAAAGTCGGCGCAAACACCGCACTTGTGCCTGCAATCTCCTTGACGGCCGTGCAAATGCTCATTGTGGGCATTGGGCGCCATTGTGAACGTAGCCGGACAACGGGATCCATATTCCAGAATCGGAACGTACTTTCACGGCCGAACAACGGCTTTCTTAGAATATGCTGTTCAGTACAGGTAAGGTAAGCAAGCTGGTAAGCCTAAGTTATAGTTTGTGCCATTCATGTAGACTGCCTTCAGCACCTTCTTATTCGTCAGACGAACGAGCTAATGAATCC
>JASAMV010007051.1:0-14161 GCA_030248065.1 Rhynchonema sp. JSB1_4
ATGCCGATTCCCGATCATGTTACAAGGATGATCATGCCTCTTCGTTTTCATGTGGGTAACGCACCTCTGATTGGTTTGAACTGACAGCTGTATTGGATGTGCTGGCTTTCAGTGTCTGTTGTGTTCTGAACGAATTTCGTTTTTCTTTCTGCTCGGTTTTCCCGCTTTTCTCCTTATTTCTGCTCGTCGTTATTGATTTCGTATCAGCAACAGCAACACTCATGTTGTTTGGGTCTCACCTGCGGTATGGCTGCATTCATGATGTCCGTTGAATTTGGGATCAAAGTTGGAATCGATTTAAAGAGCAAAGTATGAATGGTCGATGGATAATTGTCGGACTCCATTCTCATTAGCTCGACGGGAGAACTCAGTTGACTTTTATTGATATTTTCCATAAGTTTTTTGCTATCAAATGATACTGTTGGATTACCGGCAAGAGGTGATAATGCGGCATCGCAGCAGCATTTTTTTATTTCAGTCCGATTCCTTCGAATTCGAAAAGCGTCCGCTTTTTGTGGGCGCTCAACGAAAACAGCAATCATTTATGATCCCTGTGCACCTGCGACTTCCAGACGAAACAGCTGGCCTGCGCATCGGGCACGTGTGATTCAGCATTTCGTGAGCAAAAGTCTGAAAAGTACAAAAAGCTCCGGACGGAAAAATCAAAGTGATACATCATACAGAACACTTTTTTCCATATCAACAGAACTGCGCATGGCTTTCTTGCCCTGACAACATAATTTTTTTGTTGTCAAAAGTCCTATGATATTGCGACTGATAAACTTGTTTTGACGGGTGTATGTGTGCGCGAATAAAGTATTCGACGGGTTGGAGTTTAAAATATTCCTGGGTGAAACGGAATCAATATTGCTGCTCTTAGTGATGTTGTTTTGTCTGTGAAACTTACTTTTAGATGACAAATTGCACCCTGCGAAGCGCTTCTGGACTTGTTTTTAGGTCGGCTGAAGGCTGGTGTGTCCCACGAAGTTCATTCGTAATACAAAATTATTAGAATGGGTGTGCACATACGTGTGTGCGAAATCAAACTGATATCTATACATACCAGATCGGAGACCAAAGAGAGAGTGAGGCGCGAACAATGTGCAAACTCAAAAGACTCCATTCTGGAGTGAACAAACAAAAGTAACGGTGAAACACTGATGCGTGTTGTTTACTGTGGGCTGCTGGGCAATCACAATGCTAACACCAGCTGGAGTATATATCCGGCTTCTGACTGACTCGACGTTTTCGTTCCTAACTTACACTCACACAATCACACACACCAGTATGCCGGCGCAAGCAATAAACAGCACAAACTTCCGAGGAAACCACGTTATCAGCTGGTTCCAGCTGGATGACGAAAATGCAAATCCAAAGAATGTTTGTGCACGAAACATGAAAGGTAAAGAGACGGCTCTAATTCTTTTATGCATGGTCGATTTTTGACGTTATGAGCGGGCGCCCATAAACAGACACCGGAGCCAGGGCTATAATTCACCGTGCTTTGCAACCGACCGACCTTATTGGAAAGGCCTCTTGAGGATTTCTCTCTCGCTGCTTTTATTATCGATATTTCAGTGTTTTTTGCACAGTCAAACCGAACATAGCTATTCTCGGTTCGGTGCTTCCTGACTGTAGAGGTTCCTCTTAACGGGACCCTCTGATAACAGAATGGGCAACCAGCTGCAGCTGCAGAGCGAGACCAGTTTCATTCGCAACAAAGCGAGTTTCCAAAGCTGGCAGACGAAATTGGCTGTGTTCTTGAGTGTGGAGCGAAATTGAAATGGACAGTTTTGTTTACATACGGACCAAAAGTGGAAAACGACAAAGGAAAGAGTGATGGTTCTTTCAATGTACTTTCGAAGGTTACAAAAGCAAAGGCCAGTCCAATTTAAAGAAAAATTTCAAATAATATCTGGGAACACAGCAAAAAATTATGGGCTTCAAAATGCAAACAAAATACGCTGATAGAAATGCTACACGACGACAACATCGTATTCTGTATACGCGTATGTACGATTGGAAAATGCTAAAAAATTATACCAGCTGACATTTTATACGACTGAAGTTTGCAAAAACGTGTTAGTCAGCCGCAGCACAAGCACATAAAAACCGAAACTTGGCGCTCTGAATATGTGAGCAAACTATGAGTTCAACTGGATGTTACGTTCTGGACTGACAACTGCCCCACACATGACGCAAAATTTTTGCAAAAGAGGAAACGGCATTTTAACAAACGCACCAACACGCGTTGGCAGAGATTCATGCAGAAAAACACCTCGATACGTGAAAGGGAAGGATGGTCAAAGGACCGAAATGCTTGCGAGTGAAGCTTTGTGGGGCTAAGGTTCGGCGATTGATCCCGCTTTCGAAAATGCAATTAAAAACAGCGCACAGGGTTGCATCTACAATGCTTGGCTCCACGTCAATATTTTCGGTTTAGCTTTTTTCACTCAATTTGCTCTCAGATTAGCTGTGAAATATTGTTCGTTTAGTTTCCGTCAGTGCCGGTTCGGGCTCACAATAGTTTACAACGGGGAAAGGACCGGGCAAAAACCCGTAATGGAACAAACAAGCAAAATACGTGTAGTTTTTCAAATGAGTTTGGAGCTCGTATCCTCTTACCTATCGCATCCACGGTTTGTTGCAATGAAACAAATGTCAGGTAACATGTCACGCGAAATAGCCTGAGATGAGAACCCTAAAGTCAGTGCTTTGGCACAAACAATATGCGCACTTCTTCGCGCTTCACAAAAAAACAGGTACAGAGCGAAAATTTGAACTCAAATTTATGGCCATACAAAGCGGTTCTGGCAGATAGGAGCGCGTGACAGGCCCGACGGAATGTTTTCACGTTTTTCATCCTCGAACGAAAAGCTTTATGCTTGCGGTACAACCATATGAATCAGAATAGTGAATTAAAATGATCTGAATTCGGCACAAAAGTGTGATACACGTGACACACTGCAGCTGCATTGCATCGCTTCTTGGTGTTACTTTTTATTGTGCTCGCTTTTGGATTGTTTTGAGACCGTGATTTTTTGGGTGTTGTGGCTGTGGTGTTTTGTTCTATTACGAGAAGTCACTCTTTTATCAGCCAAAAATGCTTTTGCTTTTATGCTCTAATCAAAAATTTTGTAAGCAGCCGGTCTCACTATCTGAACCACAATACACGTACATATTGTAGGTGCATGTGTAACACGTAGATGATAGCAGCAAGTCTCTCTCTGCGCTTCGGGTCGAGGCCCGGGGGTCAATAGAAATTATGGTGCCATGAACATCAGGACCTGAAATACTAAAATCTCTGAAGAGGCAACATTATTCAGCTGGGTTTTGGTATTTCTTTCGTTCACACCACTTTGGCTTCATTGGCTACTACTGCAGCACATTACACAGTGCAACAAGTTCAGGACATCAGGATTGCTATTGTCTCGTGTGGCACACTCAATGCTAACAAACAAGCAAAAAACTCGTCCACGGACATGAATCCAAAGTGCAGGAACTTTCGCGTTCCCGATACTAACACAATTACAGCAAGCTCATAGGTACAAGTCGGAACTGTTTCGAAGTCCGTCCAAAATTGTAGGTAGACACACCAAACAACCGATTACTGTTCTGCTTTCGATAACGTCATCTGACGTCACTGAGCCGTCTGGGTCACCAGGTGGCTGTTGTTGACTGATAGTTTTATGTGTGGCAAAAGTGCGGCACACCGTCTTCAAACAGAAAAAATTCAAATTATCGCGGTTTTCTGTCTGAGAACTCAAAATGCTGAAAAATAACGTCCTTCTATGCGTGGGCAGCACGTTGGTCTGGGTTCCCGGTCTGGTGTCCAGCACTTCCGATGCCCCCTTGGCTCTGATGGTTGCATTTGACGGTCTGCGGTACAATCTATTAACCGAACGCACCATGCCGTTCACATATCAATTGGCCAAAAACGGGTCTCATGCCGCACATGGCATATTGCCGCAAATGTGGACAGTGACCGCTGGCAATTTCATGTCCATCTCAACGGGATTGTATCAGGTTCGGTTGGGGTTGTGATAGTCCATTAGCTGGAGTCGGCATTATTTGAACAAGGTTCGAATTTTTTCAGTTGCAGTCGGCAAACTGGTGTGAGTCAATGCACCTTTCTACTACGGTGCTTCAAATTATTTGCGCTACTTAACCTGGGGATGAGTTCAGGGGCCCAGCTGCACTCGCAGTCACTAATCCATTAAAAATGGACACATTACCTATGAGGCGCGTAGTGCGCGGACTTTTCACAATTGACGTCTGCAGGAGTGAAAATCCCGCAATTTTAGTTGTAATTCGCACCAGCCCATTGCATGGTTGTTCATGTTGGCATGCAAACTATTTATTTTGTTCTCACCGAACTTAACCACAATCATGTTCAGCGTAAACCCCAATGTGCGTAGTGTATCATCCGAATCCATATTGAGTTTACAGGAAAGTCACGGTGTGATCGGCAATTCAATGTACGATCCGGTGTTCAACGAATTCTTCGATTACTACGGTTACGGACATCAACCGCCAGATGCAGTCATATCGACCCTGGACCCGAAGTGGTTCAGTGGCCAGCCGATTTGGCAGGTAAATCCGGTAGGGCAGGAGAGAAGTGACGGATGCGAACTGGAAGTTTGCTTGCTCTGGTGTGCACGTCCATACAGACTTTATCGGGTATCAACAACTCGCACCCATGGACATACCTACATACTTTGCACATAATTTAGGTTCCGGCTAGTTAGGGTCGGGCTTGGAGCTGCGCACTAAACACAGGCAATCACCAATTGGGTATCGATGATGAGAATACCTGCACAGATATTAATTGACCACCTAGAGAACAGCGCATTTGTCTACGCACCATTGGTGGGTGCGTCACGTATCTGGACGAACACGACTTCATTTCAGACGAACGAGCAGGTGATGGGTCACAAGTCTGGTTGTATGATGTGGCCAATGGCCGAGATCCCAATGAACAACATCAACATGACGCGTTGTGTGCACGATGCACCGAACAAGGACTTGGCTGACTGGAAGAACAATGTCGATAAGGTGCACATGGGGAATAGAGGGCTTATCATTGCAGGTCAGTCGAACGTTTTGTGCGAGTGCATGTTTTACTGGATCATAAAGCCAGTAGTGTCCCTTTGGAGCCGACCATCTGGAGCATTCGCACTGACGATGGCCTGTAACCGCCTCACATTCGCATGCATATGATGACACACATGCACCGATATACACACAGATGATACGCTGGTTCGTTGATGATGACGTCAACCTGGCGCTGTTCTACGTCGGCGAACCCGATTACACCGAACACTCGTACAATGTGGATGGACCGGTGTGTTTGCTCTCGAATGTTTTGATCTGCATGTGCAGTATATCTAATAGTTGTAGTTCGTTTGAACCGTATTTTGGAGTAGGACGTTCATCATTATCCAGTGTTTCTGGTCAAAATTCGTGCTCCGAGTCGATTGCAATTGATTCAAGTATGACGTTTGCCTTTGCTTTGCCGCAGCCGTTCTGGAGTTGTCTTCAACTGTTATACGGATCATATGTATATGTACGTTGCCCTTTTCAGGAAGTCCGTGCCACACTGAAGCAGCTCGACACTTTGATGACGTACCTGGTTGAGGAACTAAAATCGGCCAATTTATGGCATCGAATAAATCTAATACTGACTGCTGATCACGGTCATTCCAATACAGATATTGAAACATCATATTACTTTCTCGATCAAGATCAATCGATTCGTGAGGACATTGCCAAAAATGTGATCATCAGCGAACATTCGTTGTTTCCCATCAACGGTGTGCGTCCGTTTTGATGTTTCCCCAGTTTTTGTCTAAAAACAGCAATGTTCTCTCATTTTGTGACACGTTCACTTTGCCGGAAACATTGATAAAATGGCAATTTTGCAGGTCTAACTCCCGAGGGTTTGGTTGATTTGCTGCAATCATCCGACCAGTTGGGCAATGGTGGAATCGACATTTGGCTCAAGGAGGACACTCCTGATGAATACCACTACAAACACAACAGACGCATCGGACCGGTGATGGTGCTGGAACGATTGGGATACTTTGCCACGGTCACCAAGGTGCCCGGCTCAAGTGGGTGCATAGTTTATTTTTTACCAATTTTACTCGAATTATATCAATTTTAGTATCTATAGATCGGATATTACATGCCTTGGATAAGTGCTTTTTCTAAATTTTGGATGCTGCTGCCACTTTCGACTGGTGTAAAAGTTGTTTTCTGGGAAGAACGCTTATGCTGCTCTAAGTTGGCAGAATTGGTAAGTTTCATTGTGTAAAAAACCCATGACTTAGGCGGATCGAACCCGATCCGATCATCAGGGTTGGTTGGTACCGTTCAATGTTGCAATGACATTTTTGACAAATTTCACACAAGGTTCAGCACGGCCCTGCCCATTCTAGATTCTGCTATGAAACATCACATACATATGTACTGTATATCTATATATATATATCTGATCCATATTGCAGAAACCGAGTCCTCCCGCATACGCGGTCAGCACGGTTTCTCGAAGTTCTACCCCGAGATGCGTGCAGTGTTTCTGGCGCACGGGCCGGCGTTCAAAACCGGTTTCGCACTGAATCGATACCAATTGGTCGAGAATATTGATATTTATCCGATGCTGTGTCATATTCTGGGTCTCAACCCGGCCCCGATGAATGGCAGTCTCGACCGCATAGCGCCCATGCTCAGGGATCACTCAAATTTCATTAAAAAACTTGACTACTCCCTGGTCCATGGGTACCCAATGTTGTTGGTATTGATTGGTGTGGTGGTATTTGTGCTGATTCGGTTCGTGTTTCGACCACACAAAACTAAGGAATTATAGTCATATTGTCTAGCATGTGGTATATCCAAAGGAGAATCCAGTAGTGCCAATGCCAATACAAAGGAGATGTGTTCTATGTTATGTATGTACATGTTCTGGTTGTGCTTAAAATTCCTAAGTGTTATTATTTTTATATTGAAGGAAAGAGCTTTTGCAGAAAAAGGTGTGACTTTGATTGATATGATACATACAAGCAGTAAAAACACGAAAAGAGACATAATACACATCACGTTAATACACGGCCACGTGCATGTGAATAATACAAATAACTGAAAAGAGGAAGCCGCCTTTTCTACATCCACGGTGGGTGATTATGGTGACAGGAAAAGTTTCCAGTTTGTGAAGATACAAAAGATACAAGGTGTGTACAAGCATATCGCAAAGGCTGTGATCACCTCACGTGGTCGGTGGCTTTCCAACTCGCAGATTATCCGCCGCCACCTGCTGGGCTGGCTCCTGGTCTCGAACTACCCCCTCCTGGTTTGGCACCGCCTTGAACCCGCGGTCTGCTGACTGCCGTATAACTGATGCTGCCGAAGCTGGAGATTCGTCTTAGTCTGCAAACATAACAAGATCGTTTGTTGGCCTGGTACTGATGTCCGTGATCGATTCGGTCTTGTAATGGCAAGCAGTGAATCTGATGGACGACTTTGTGCTAAGAACAGACTTGCATTTCTGAAATTCATGAATAACCCTAATTCGACCGACCAACATCAGTGGACTGAATTAGTGGCCTCGGTGAATATGGAAAGTATGTTTCACACAATAAATCGCTTGAGCAAGACAAAAATATAAGAACCGGTTCGATCACCAAGTCTGATGCCAGTCAAAAATTCGTTTTTTTGGTTCTCCAAAAACTGTGAAATGTTGAAAACGAATGCATCGGAGTACAACGCACGTGTTCAAATGTCTGAACAGATCATGTGGATCCGCATGCGCAGTGTGATGTCTGTGGTGGTGTCCGCCATAGATGGCCAGATAACGGAGTCGTTCCCTGAACGGAGTGGTCGTGGTCTTGAGCGGAGGGGCGCGTGTCACCCATTTGACTGGTGCACCGGTTACCATGACCAGCAATGTGGTTGTAGCGAATACCAGAAAAACAGCTGTGAGATTGCACATCGCGAACAGCGAACGAAGGCCATTCACTCTCACGATCAAGGGTAGGACGAATATCAGAATTCGATCACGATTCAAAGCAACGAGTTGCACAGACTGGGCTGTTTTGATTCGACCTGGGGAAACTGGCCAGACATGAGTGTCTGTGCAAACTGTTCCACAACGACAACAGAATCATTCTAATTGAGTACCACCGTCCAATCAGCATTCCCAAGTGAAACTTGACGATGCAGCTCTCAAAAACATGCATGCACAGCGAGTATCATGCGTGCAACCAGAAAGCGGTCTTCCCGAAGTTGCAGTTGGTCACCTTGTGTGCTGCAGATGGATTGCAGAACAATTTTGGTTCCAGTTCACTTGTTTGTTCGGGTTCTGCGCGTCCATGAGAGGAACAGGACTTGCTGAGATAAAAGTCCTTGACAAGCCCGGGCGACAGCAACACAAGGAAGTTGCATTGCACACCCATGGTCACTCTGTGCGTATGTCTTGTGGTGGGGCTCCGTTCCCAAGTCAAGTTTGCTATTTCCTAAGTACACTATCCAGATCAAAAATGTCCACGTGAGACTCTTGTATATTGCAACTATCTGCTCTGCTGTACGACGGGACGGGACAACCCACATTGTATGGGTTGATTGCTGTCGACCAACAACTAACAAGTGCCGGTACAGGGCCTGTGAAGGAATCAAAAGAAAAAACGGTCGGGGTGGGGCGATTATGCGATTAATGGAGCAAGGCGTATGATGATCTTGCTGTGTGTTGTGTTTGTAGGTATGTTATCGTCACAAGACAAGGCTGCACATCCCAGCTGCTCAGTTTTTGTGGTGCTCATTTGTTTTTTCTTCTGGGATCCAGTTTTTACCGTTGTCTATCGTTTTCCAGACTCACGCACGTTTCACTCATTTCCGTTGTCGCGTGTAAAGATATTGTTATTCCGCGAATTCACAAAGGTATTTGAACTCGTCGTGAGAAATAAATTAAGGTTGGCCCAAGTTTGATATTCAGTAACACATTAATTTTCGTCTCATATGCTTATTTCGGTCCTATCAAACCGTGATCTGCTTTGTTCATGTCGATGTGACATTTGAATCCAGAAATTTGCTGATGCTGGGAGGCACGAATATCGACCATAGGTTGTTGCTTCACTTTCAGTCTGAGAACGTCTTTCACGCCGTTCAAAGGTTCGAAACCAAGGCAAGCGTGCACGATCCGCACAATACATGGGTGTATACGTTGCCTGGTTGTTTCCCAATGCCTATTGATATTTTCATGCATTTCCTGATGTTTCAGGAAGCAACATGTTCAGCTGCACATTGTGTGTGTTCGTGTGCGTTGTGCTGTCATCGGTGCACTGGCAGTGCGTCTCGGCCAGTGGCGGTCACGGTGCGCGCAGACCAAACTTCTTCGGTCGTCGTATACCCTATGCGCCCTACCACAACATCTATCACGGCATACGTGCACAATTGGCGTAAGTTACTGGGATGCATGTTCAGAATTCTAACTTGAAAAGTTGTTGAAAACTTTCTTGTTGTTGATGGAATCAGGTACTAACGTGAATTGTACAGCGTGCTTTTAGTTCCCGGTTTCAACCGGTTTTCACAGACGGTTGGTGCCTCAGGTCATCGTCAGTGCAAATGCATCAGCTTGTCACACAACCGTCAAAACACACACGAGCTACTTCTATGATCATGCAAAAAATGCATTTGTAATCGTTTTTCATGCGCAACAGGGAACCAGACAGTTGGTAAACATTTCCCCCGGTTGAGTCCCCCAGTGCCGCCTGAAGTGCAGGGATGAAGTTTATCTTTCATTGCAGACATCAAATGGAAGCCTCGCATCACTTTGCGAGTGGCGGCGGGCACGGGGGCGGTCATGGCGCTCCAGCTGCGAGTTCGGGTCACGGCGCGCCTGCCAGCACCGGACATGGAGTTCACGTTGACGCCGGACATCATCGATCGGCCGCTGTCTACGTGCTGCGACCAATGCGCAACTTTATGGGAGCGTACAGACGTGGGTAGACTCCAGATGGTGGATGTGTTGTTGTAAACGGTATATTTCTTTGATTTGTACAGTATTTATTTTTGAAAACTTGATCGTATTCAATATTTAATCGTTTGGAAAAAGTCACTCCGCTGTTGTTGTTTGTGATTGTTGCCGTTGTTATCATGGCTTCTCTTTTCATGGCCGCTTTTCTCAGGCCGGTTTTCTGAAAGCTGAGGTCTACGATAGCACTCATTCATTTTGTCAGCAATTTGATATGTACATAGGATTTCTGACCTAGCGTGTTTTTGTTGTCACTTTGACATTACAGACCGGTTAGTTTTTACGTTCGACGGTGAGTTTTACTTTCTCTGCGACGGTGAGTTTTACACTTTTGTTATTTATTGACTTTTACTTCTTTTGCTGGTTTTGTTTTTTGGGTGCTTATTCTCAATTATTGTACATTATCTATTCCTTTCGAACACTAACAGAACAAAGTATTTATTTTCGTGAGTTGTGACAGCTTGTTGCGCTTAAAGTTAGCTGAAAACCACAGTCCTATTGGTGACAGCAAAAAGGCAGTGAAAAAACACAGCTTTGCAACAACAATAAGTAGCAAGTAAACTAAAATCATCGCTCAGCAGCCCGAAGACTCAACTCAGTTCGTGTTTTATCCGAATACGCTTCTCTTTCTTTATCTTCTTCGATTTTCGTTGTTGTGGTGCGCCCAAAGCTTCGTTGATTACCCGTTGATGTGTGACCGCAAGCATTTCATATCGCTGTTTGTATTCCTGCAGTTGCAAAGACGTAATATTGATATTAGTACCGTGTATGCAAACAAAAGCATACACCGATCAGCAGATGCTGCGCTCACATGAGCGTCACAGACATTCTTACTTACTTGACCATCCAAGTCAGCCACTATCGGTCTAACATCGTCGAATACGGCCTCGGATGACTTATCGTCAACTCGATCTGTTTGTTTCGGTTCAATCACCAGCGTTGCTGAGATCACGTCCGCTGTAAGACAAATGTCTTGCATCTCGTTGTGAAACATCCGGTAGTCTGGTGAACACCGGACGGCTTCATTATATGGAGGGTCACTGGGTTCCGTATCTTTATGGGCCAGTGAACCTTTTGGGCCACAGTACTTTTTGGGCCATGTGACCTTTTGGGCTAGGTACTTTTTGGGCCACATAAGGTTTCGGACCTGGAACCTTTTGGGCTATGTACCTTTTGGGCCAGGTACCTTTTGGGCCACATGTGCATGGCGTACTTTTTGCGCCAGGTACTTTTTGGGCCATCGTACTTTCTGGACCATGTTACTTTTTGGGCCAGGTACTTTTTGGGCCATGTTATATATCGGACCATGTACCTTTTGGGCCAGGTACCTTTTGGGCCAAGTACGTTTTGAGCCAGGTACTTTTTGGGCCACGTGTGCATGGTGTGCCGGGCCACAGGATCACGTCCACAGTACCTGTGGCGAACTGATCTCGCGTCGATTATGTGAAAGTTACACAACAGATGCCACATGCATTTTGAGCCAAGGTTTAGGCTTTTAGATCAAAAACATAAGTATGTAGGAGTGTGGGTGTCATTTGCGACAGACATGCCAGATGGACATCCCTGCGTGTTGCAGTATGCGCCTGTCTGACTGACAAAGGTGTCTATAATTACCGGTAACAAACCACTCACAACGCGCCCGTTTGACCACAAACATTCTTTTTTTGTTGATTTTTTTGGGAAAAACATTCGTTTTTGTCGATGTTTTTAGCAGAAAGCTGAGATCGGAGCACCGTTTCTGTCAACTCTTTAGACCCTATTTGTAGCCTTGCTGAAACATTAACGACTCTCCGAATGTTGGAGGTAGAAAGTGCGTTTTATTTATCGATCGCCATCAACACACAGGCATAGGCGTATACGGCAGGCTGGGTGCTGTTACATGAATAATGATATCAGGCACGTGGGTAAAAACCATTTGACAGGGCGTGTCACATTTCAACGGTTTTATGGGTGCCCACTCTTGATCATAGTGTGATTTTTGGGGTTTTGTAAGAAGACTTTTGGATCTGGAACGAAACCATGCGCATGTGACCCAAAAAGTACCTGGCCCAAAACGTACCTAGCCCAAAAGGAACCTGGCCCAAAAAGTACGCCATGCACATGAGGCCCAAAAAGTACCTGGCCCAAAGGTACCTGGCCCAAAAGGTGCGTGGCCCAAAAGGTTCCTGGTTCGAAACCTTATGTGGCCCAAAAAGTACTGTGGCCTAAAAGGTTCACTGGCCCCTAAAGATACGGAACCGGTCACTGCAGCGATGGTACAAACAGTGCCGCAGTCCCTGACGTACATGACGTGGCTGCAGCATTCGCGCCCTTGCCCAGTTTCATCAACACCAACGGCCGTTTATCAGTGGGCGGTATCCATCGACATGTAAACGATTCGCCACGGATTTTCTTATCAAAGCAGATCAGGGGAATTTTAAATCAATAAATTACAAACAGATTTACGAAAGCGTCGCCTTACAGTTTTCCTCGGCGCAGTTTGTATCCAATTATTGGTTGATGTACGAGGGAATTGAATTTTGCTTTCACGCAGATCGTCAATCGAAACCTGACGTTGTACACAAGCACAGTTGACCGAGTGACAGAAACAAACAGTCCAAAATTACCAACGTGTTTGGGCTTTCGAACGAGAAATGTCATTTGTCCGTGTTGTTGCGCTTGTTGGGTCTCCTTTTTCGCTCGTACCATGTTTGTCGACTACAGTTGCTATGTGTCTGAATGTACGGTACATGGGATTTCCACTTTGAAGTAAATACGGAGCAGATTTTGATATCAATTGGCATAAACCATGATGGAAACAGTCAAGGCGAAGTGAGCGGTCTGTTTTGCACTTTTATTAATGACGGCAGGCAAACATACAGCTAGTCAACACAACCAAGTCCGATGATAAAGAAAAATAACAGGTTTCAAAAATTGATACCTAGTTACCACATTTGTGCAGATGAAACAGCCCACAATTGCGAAAATCATGCTAGTTCACGTATGAAACATCAACAATGCAACGGCAGCACTACAGTTCGACACATCCATCCGGTGTTTGCATGAGTGCGTCAATGTGTCCCAACCACCACAATTTCAGCGTGTTGTCCAATTGAATGTTAGGATCGCGTTCGTACGCGCTCATCGTCTCATCGTCCGAAGTCGATTCCGAATCCGACGACGCGCGTGCACTCACACGCGGCAACACGCGTTGACCGCTCACCTGGGTGGAGGGGGGGGAGATTTCAAGTGTACTCGAACAGTACGTATGCGAGTTTGTTTTCAGCCGCGTTGCCTGATCCGCTTGGAGCACGCTGCCTGCTGTCCAGTCACTGTAGTGGCTGGGGGGGATGGGGGGGGATTCCCCCCCCCCCTAAGGGGTATCTATCTCGAGTCAACCCTTAGGGGGGGATGGGGGGGGGAAGGGTATCTATCTCGAGCCGACCCCAAAGGGTATCTCGAGTAAGTAGATTTATGGTTTTCAAAGGCAAAAATAGGTGTTTTTCGACCTCGGGACCCCCAAAAATCGCGCGAACACCCAAAAATGGTCATTTTAGGCCAATTTTCGGCAAAAATGTCAAAAAATACCCATTTTTAGGCCAATTTTGCAGTAAAATTGCATGCAAAAAAACGGCCTTTTTTCGCCTTTTGACGGACCATGGTATCTTGGGTAGCCTCTGGGGGGTATCTCGAGTAAGTCCCAAACCTTCCCCCCCCCTAGGGTATCTTGGGTCGATTGGCCTGCCACCACACTGTGTCCAGTTGACAGTCACATGAGCGCTATAGCTAGCACACCCGTCATGGACTTCACGGATCAGGCAACGCTTTTACCACGGACTGAATGCCAGAGCGTACAGTGCTTGACGCATAGTTTCTAGGCACTTTTTAGGCGCAATTTTTTGCTAAAATTTCAGAATTGCACCTAAAAATTGGAGGTTAGGTGCAACTTGCACCTAGTTTTTCACATTTTGTTCCTAAAACAAATTTCTAGGTGGAAGTTGCACCTAAAATTTGACATGATTTTTTAAAAAATAACTATGGCTTGACGAGACTACAGTTACAACACTACAAACGGGGTGGGTTATCGATCCGGACTTGGTCACGTGGACGTGGCCATAAAGAATCACTAACGAGCCGATCTATCACCAACGTTTGATG
>JASAMV010007054.1:0-28387 GCA_030248065.1 Rhynchonema sp. JSB1_4
TCACGTGACTTCCATAGCCAGTGCACGCACAATGGTCTTTACGGATCAGGCGACGCGGTTGAAAAGTTTCTCCCAAAAGAATTGCCAGAGTATACATATGGAATAGCTGGTCTTAACAAACGGGACTTGGCAAAGTTGCAGGCAATAGCAAAAACTTTCAACGCCTAATTTTCACTAATTTTCAAAATCCGCCGCTTTCAGTGTGCTGGAACTGACCAAATTATGCATTCCAACGCTGAAGGAGACCAAAGGATCGGTGGTCAACATCAGCAGTATTGCTTCTATGCTGCCGGTAAAGGGGCTTTGTGACATAAATAGAGCAGGATATGTTTTTAAAAATCACTCACTCATCGCACCATGTACCCATCTGCAAAAGTCTGAAATGCCTCCGGACGACGGTATGGCCAAGGCAGCACTCGACTATTTCACGACGATGCTGGCAAGCGAACTCGGTGAACATCACATTCGTGTGAATGCGATCAAGTGAGTATGATATTAATTGATTGATTGATCCACCCAGTACCTATAAGCAAGGTTGTGATTGAAGCCCTGGACCGATCAAAACGGGATATCATGTCGAAAGAAAATCGCTCCGAAGGAAGTCGAAGAAAAACTGGTCAGCTCAATAAGTTGGTGTTACATGGATGATATAAATTTGTGATTGTGTATCTTTTCAGTGGGCAGGAATGACGTCACGCACGTTGACCGACAGCATCGGTTATCCGGATGACATTGCGGGCGCTGGTGATTTTCTGGCTGGGGAAACAGGTACCAGACTGGGGTGATCCAATTCATGTGCGACCCAGTTCCAGTTCATTGTTTGCGTCATTCATTTCTGGACACTGAGACTCATGACATTGTCTGCTGGGCTGCCTGTTCTCATGTAATGTACATGTCGCACAGGTCGATTCATCACGGGCATCAATTTGGTGATTGACGGTGGTGTGCTGTTGAAACGAAACACGGCGGGGTCAGGTGGGGAGAGAAATCAATGGAGGATAGAATCAAGGAAATGATGGCACAGAAGAAATGATTAACCTTGGCATATGCCTTGGGATGTGATTGGTGTAGCGTGGACACAATACCATAGTTGTGATCAGATACATTTTTTAACGTCAGGATGCTCTAATACGACTTCTTGTGTGGGTTTCTCAAAACGACTTTCTGAGCAAATAAAAGTGCGTTGTTGATCACTTGCATGTGGAAAATTCAATCTGTATAACACGTGATGAATTGTGGAAATCGATATAGCTTCCAAAACCACGTGGAAGGCTTGGATGGAAGAAGAGGAAGTCTTCAGTAGGAGGAAAAGTTTGTTGTTTTTCACTTAGTTTCCTTTGCTGTATTCTTGTTAATTTGTTGATGATAAAACAAGAATTTCGCAACTTTTTTATCAACACACACACTACAATTGAAAATTGAGCATTGGGTAGCTATATGATGCCTGTTTCATATCACTGGGCAGAAAATACCCAGAGTTACTGCATGTTGAACCATGAACTGTGTCTGATGATCACTGATAAAAACATGTTATTGAGGCCATTGTTTTCTCTACCCACCAGAGCTGTAAGCGAAAGGGGAGCAATTTCTTATCTTATCAGCTGCGAGCTTTTGTCCGTTGTTTTTCTGTGCCGGCATGACAAACGTATGAAGAAAAGTGCACAGTTATTCTGGTCGAACTTTTCTCTGAGACTGCTCGCTTTTATAAATAAGTATAATCGAAATAGAAATCGGCTCATAGAAACGTCCGCAGAAATGTCTTTCTTCAAGAACAAGGTCGCGTTGGTTACCGGTTGGTGAGGAGTCAGTAAATTTAGTTTCGTGTGTGGCTGAAAGAGGGTCACGTGACTCCCTAGTGCATTCCCACTGGCGATGACGTGGTGCACCGCCCGTCCGTCAGCGAGAGCCCACATCGAAATGGGCACAACTTTAACATCGAATTTCTAATCTTGCTGAATTATTTTTCGACGATTCCAGGTTCGAGTTCGGGCATTGGCGCCGAAACGGCGATTCAGTTGGCGAAACGGGGATGTCACGTGACGATCACGGGTCGAAACGCCGAACGTCTGGAGGCCGTCAAACAAAAGTGTATGCAGGCGGGCGGTGCTGGTGTGAAGGTGCACACATGCATTGGGGAGATCACGGACAGCAAGCATTTGAAACATTTGGTCGAATCGACACTCAAGGAGCTCGGGCCCATTGATATTTTGGTTGGTAGATGAAGTTTTCGTCCTCTCTCTAATTCACAAGTGTCAGGGTTGGGCAAAAAAAATTTTTTTAAAAAAAAATTTTTTTTTAAAAAAAATTTTTTTGAAAAATTTAAAAAAAAATTTTTTTTTAATTTTTTCGGGGGAACAAAACGTTCTAAAACGTCCAAAAATGGCCTTTTTGGGGGTTATTTTTTTGTCATTTTTTCTCAAGGGTCGAAAAATTTTCCTCACAAAATCACTTTTGGGGCATGTATTTGGCATCTAAGATGCCCCAAATGATGTTATTATACCTTCCCGTGATACATGAGACACAGTATGCATGTACTTACATGGTACTTTGATGTCATACCCCATCGGATCGGTCATATACGAGTGATTCAGCGACCCGACAAGTATTTCTGCAGCTTATATTCTCAATTCTGTATGGTTTATGAGTGAATCTTGCTTATTCGACCACAAACTGCTGTGTCTGATACCACAGAGCAGCAATCATAGGTCCATATCAAGCACAGACTGTTGGATCGCACCGAAATGACGCAAACACCCTTAATAAGTGATGCAAACCAAGTCACAAAAGTGACTTGTCAATTAAAGTTGCATTTTTTCGAGATTTTGCGCGTTTTTAGGCAAATTTGGTAAAATTTCCCCGAATCTGAGACTTTTTAAAAAAGAAATTTAAAAAAAATTTTTTTTAAAAAAAACTTGTCTAAAAAATTTTTTTTCCAACCCTGCACAGTGTTTTGGTTGCGCGTTTTGGTTAGTGTTCACAGGCGGGCCGTGCACCAGATCATCGTCGGTGTGCATTCACCGGATGACCCTAAAACACAACACAGTAAACCTGTTTTGCATGGTCCTAAATCGAACAACAATAAAATGAAAGTGCGCAGGTGAACAACGCTGGTGGATTCCCCGAGGGCGTGGCTGGCAAGCCACAGTCGATCACCAGTTCCTCGATGGAAGTTTATGATGGATTCATGAACATTAACATGAGAAGGTTTTTTGTATATTTTGAGCCTTAAGTTGAGGCTTTACCACTGAAACTGTGTTCCTCATTCAAATACTTTGGTTTTCAGCGTACTCGAATTGACAAAATTGTGCATCCCAACATTGAAGGAAACCAAAGGATCAGTGGTCAATATTAGCAGTATCGCTTCAATGCTGCCTGTAAAATACTGTCGGCATCAGGGTTGTTTCAAAAAAAAAAGTGGTCAATTAAAAAATTTTTTTTTTTAAAAAAAAAAATTTTTTTTTGAAACTCAGATTTTGCTTTTTTTTTAATAAAAAAAAGTTGCCCAAAATGGGCTGAAATGTCCAAAAATGGCCTTTTTCGAGGCAAAAAATTGGCACTTTTTTTCTGTGGACGGGACAATTTTCCAAAATCGCGCCTGCGGCGCCCTGTATTGTCCCCAAATCCGTACAGGGATGCGCGGGGATGGTCTTTTATAGTGATGTGGCACCGATAATGTACCACTGCATGCTACTACACATGTATATACATAGGTCTGGTGCAAAACCGGGCGCGCAAAGTCGATCTGACACGCAAGATTTGGGCCGTAATCTATATTTTGATGGTCGTATATCAGATATACGGCATTAGATGCATTAAAATACGTTGTACGGCATGCTACAATACATTAGAGTAACATCGTTAGTCAACATCAACCTCACACTGGTAGGATTCCATAGAATCTGCACAATACTACCGGGTGTCACCACACAAGTTGGGTCTCAGGCGAAAATTTTTCAATTTTTGAAAAATATGTTGGATCGATTTCATTTGTCCTGAAACGTCGTTTGCAACACTTTTTCTAATAAAAAAAATTTTCGTCAAAAAAAAAATCAAAAAAAAAATTTTTTTTTTAAAAAAAAAAAGCTCGTTAATAAAAAAATTTTTTTTTTCAACCCTGGTCGGCATTATTCAAACTGGTTTGAGTTTCACGTTTTGAAGTCACCCATTTTCAACATATTCTTTAAGTCTCGAATGTCTCCCTACTACGGTATGGCCAAGGCAGCACTCGACTATTTCACGACGATGCTGGCGAGCGAACTCGGTGAACATCATATTCGTGTGAATGCGATCAAGTGAGCAGGATATTGTGATTGATTGAGCGATTTATTGATTAAAGCGGCCCCGCCGCTATTGTTTTTTTTGGTTTCCGACCTCGGTTTTTTCACTTATATCGTTTGTTGGCATCGAGATCAAGAACATTAGTTTTGACGAACTTCACCAAAATGGCGATTACCCACCGAAATCGACCCGCCAAGATGGCCTATCGGGAACAAAACTGTCCGATATTGACGCACTTTTGCACATGATGATCAGGAATGACAAGAGAAATTCAAAATCACTGGGGCGTGATATAGGCGGCGGGTTACGGTAGCCCGATAAAACATCAGCTCTTTTGTAAATAACAAATGTTTTGTCAACCTACCGTAACGCACCGCCTATACCACACCTCTGTGATTTGAATTTTGCTTTGGAAATCCTGATTTCCGTGCACACATAGTGCATCAATATTGGGATAGTTTGTTCCCGTGCGGCCATGTTGGTTGATCGATTTCGGTGGGTAAACGTCAGTTTGGTGAAGTTCTTGAAGGTTTATCTTCATCTCAGTGCCAACCAACGATTAATATAAAAAAACCGAGGTCCAAAACCCAAAAAACAATAGCGGCAGGCCCCCTTTAAGTGATTGATCGAATCGATTCGTTAGGGGGTTGTCAAGTTGGATGATATCGGATGATATTGGCAGTCACGCACGAGTGCTTTCATTAAGCACAAAAATTTACTGGAGCCATAGTCGCTCTAGCAAATCTCTTAGTGTCTTCAATTAAAAAAAAGTCACGTGACCAAGACGGGACTGGACCGATCCGATCTGATCACCAAGTTTGATATGGCTCCAGTGATTGATCAATTGTTCAGCTTATCTATATTGATTGCAGCCCTGGTCCGATCAAAACGGGGATAATGGCGCAAGCGAAGCTGCCGAAAGAAGTCGAAGACGGACTGGTTATCTTTTTTTCGAATTGAGCTGAGCTGCTAACCAGCGGATGGGTGTACGATGATGTTTCAGTGGGCGCAAATGGCGAGTCACACGCTCACGAACAACATTGGATATCCGGAGGACATTGCGGGCGCCGTGATTTTCTTGACTGGTGAAACAGGTGCATGGTCCATTTTGTGTCCTTCAGTGGTGTTCTTGCGTTGGGGTATTGAAATCTCAATCCTGGTCATCGTCTGCATTCTTGGTAATCTCAATATCGGTATAGTTCGACAGGTCACTATTTAAAGGGGGCGCGACATTAAACAACATTTTTGAAGTGGCATACCCCAGACGCCTGGTGGGAGAAAGATGCACATTGTTTTACCCGCCACAGTGCCACACGTTTCGGAGAATTCAGGGTGATACGGTGTGGTCAAAGTGTGTAAAGTGCGAAGCACGGATGGTTTGCTATCACACACCATGGCGATCGTGAATTGGGCTTCATGAATAATTCAAGTTGCTGTCTTGTGAAACCACGTGAAACATCACTGATCATTGATACGCGCAGGTCGATTCATCACGGGCATCAATTTGGTGATTGACGGTGGGGCTGTGCTGAAACGAGACACGGCCGGGTCATCGGGAGAGAAATCAATAGAGGATAGAATCAAGGAAATGATGGCACAGAAGAAATGATTAACCATTCATTAGTGTGGTATTTATAGGATGCATTGGATCGGTATGCTATGGCGTGGTAGCATCAGGGTTGGGCAAAAAACGTTTTTTTCAAAAAAATCGTTTTTTTTAAAAAAAACGTTTTTTTTTAAAAAAAACGTTTTTTTTAAAACGCCCAGATGACCAAAATATGCCCCCCAAAAAATTGGAAAACGCTCATGTTGGGAAGAAAACGTGGTTAAATGAAGTAATTCTATGTGTTCTGAGGCAAAATAAACGGGTTTCAACCCTTTTCTAGCGAGTTGTTAAGATCTCATATCAGACCCGCATCATGGGACCAACTTTGGCCGGGGTCATCACTGAAAGTCAAACTCCCTATATTGACGTATCTCGACAAAGTAAAAATTGGTCGAAAATTTTTTGAAAAAAATGGGACAAAAAATTGATTTTCCTTGATAATCAGGGTACTCTCCCTGAAAAATCAGGGAAAATCAAGGAAATTCAGGGTTTAAAAAAAACGAAAAACGACCCAGGCGTTTTTTTTAAAAAAAAAACGTCGTTTTTTTTAAGAAAAAACGCCGTCGTTTTTTTTGCCCAACCCTGGGTAGCATAGGTGTGATCCGAACCTGTTTGGACCTTGTATTTCTAGCAGGCACTGTATGCAGTTGCTGCGCAGTAACAGTTTGTATGTCTTAGGCTCCCACGAGGTTTTCTGAGTGAACAAAGTGCATGTTGCTGATTAGTGAAGGTGGACCGACACAAGCCAAAAATCAGGAAGTATAACTGTCCACGAAAGGCGGAACACCCTCTAGACTGGAAAGGCGGAACACCGTCGCCAAAGCAGAAGCGGTGTCGTTACGGTAACGAGAGCCAATCGGAATAAGCACCAGATGGCCCGCCGACTTTGGGCCGCGGAGAGCGTCCAACGGCATCACTTTTGCTTGACGACGGTGTTCCGCCTTTCCTTTCTGAGCCGTAATGTTTGACGAAAAAATTGAAAGCCGCTCTGGTGGGCGGAAAATGATGTGAACTAAAATAAATGTGAAAATTCATGGCATTTGAGCCACGGCCTACACTTCGTAAATCTAAAGTTTTGGACAAAACTACCTCAGGTGTTATGCGGAGACGCGGGGCCGGCTGTCCTTTGGCTGGGCCGAAAACCACACCACTTTGATCAGTGGGCAAGGCACATCCTCCTGGTCCTGGCTGGCTGCACAATTAATTTTTGGTGAACTGAACTCCTCAACTTGTTGACAATAACACAACTTACGTCCAACTATCCATATCCATCTCCAATTTCACCCCAAACCGCTCAACTGGTTGATCGTCTCATTCAACTCAGCCCAATCGACAATTGTTTTCATTTCATCTCATCTTACTTCATCCGAATTGACTGAAGCGGGGTCACTTCATGTTAAAATAGAAACCTTTATCCACACAGATGGTTGGGTCTGTGAACCACTGTGGCTGTTAGCCAACCCCATGGGAATGGGGCCAAAGGGGGCGCGACATTATATATTTTTGGTGTGACACACACCAAAATTTCTGCAGAAATGACAAGAAGACATCTGAAGTCACATCTTTTGAAAAGACAATGAAGTCAAAGTTCTAAGATTTCATTCCGAAATTCGCTGCCTAATGTCGATTGCAAGGGACAAAATTCAATGCTTCGGACGTTATTATATCGCATTTGTGTTTTATCCGCGTTGCGCGTTTATTGGCACAGTCGTTTATCGGCGCATTTTGGGGGTTAGTCGGCGTTTATGGGCATTTTGGGGCTGAGTGACAACCTCCCGTACGTAGACTGCTTTTATACGACGTGTTTCGATTTTCGAAAACAAAAGAAAGGGCTCCACCAGATAGACCCGAAACCCGAAACACGAAATATAAATTTTTTCTATGTCCATGTTTCGGGTTTCGGGTTTTGAAAAAAAACCCGAAACCCGAAACACAAAGCATGATAATCGAAAATGTTTCGACTGACCGTATAAATTGGGCACGTCAGCTACAGTGGCAAGACCGAAACATTTTCGATTATCATGCTTTGTGTTTCGGGTTTCGGGTTTTTTTTCCAAAACCCGAAACCCGAAACATGGACATAGAAAAAAATTATGTTTCGGGTTTCGGGTTTCGGGTCTATCTGGTGGAGCCCAAAGAGATTTTGCCGAGAGCAACGAGCGACTAATTATACGGAAATCCACCCGATCGAGCACGCGTGCACGAGAGATACAGCCGTTTTTCGTCGTGGCTGTGTGTTTTATTTGATTCAGGCTGGTGCCTAAGCCTAAGCCAAAGCCTAACCGCAAGCCTAAGCCTAAGCCTAAGCCTGAAATAGAAGCCTAAAGCTTAAGTATGGGACTATGCTTAAGCCAATGGTGTGGCTGGGGGGGGGGGGGGGGGGGGGGGGTCCCCCCCCCAAGGTACAGTAGGTAGGTTGCCGCCCCTCGCCTGGTACAGTAGGTAGGTTGCCGCCCCTCCCCTGGTACAGTAGGTAGGTTGCCGCCCCACCTGACTTTTCACCCAAAACATTCATTTTTGGCTTAAAATTGCATAAAATTAGCATATTTGTCTGCAAATAGGCGAAAAATCGCGCGCTGCGCGCGAAATTAGTGTTTTAGGCCACATTTTCTTCAGTATTTAGACATAAAAAATTTCGGTTTCCAGATGACCCCCCCCCCAAGTGGTACGACCCCCCCCCCCCCGAGCACGGCTGGTACCGTAGGTAGGTTGCCGCCCCGCATTTTGGGTGGTACCGTAGGTTGCCGCCCCGCCTGGGTAGCTACACCACTGGCTTAAGCACACACAAAACGGGTGGATTTCCGTATAATTAGTCAATCTTCGAGAGCAGAGATTACCGCATTCTCGGAAATGGAAACCCCGGGGGGTTATTTTTCACTGGGGTTGTTTCGGTGGGGTTTAATTTATGTGGCGTTTTGACACAACAACACAGCCTTACCATACCACTAATCTGTGGTACGGTGAAGGTTGGGGTGGGGTTCTACTAATGGGGGTCAATTAATGGGGGGTTCTGTTTTCGATTTCGAGCCATTTGGGTGGGGTTCAATTAATGGGTGGGTCAATTAATGGGGGTTCTATTTCCGACGAGTGCTGTGGCTACTTTTGTGGGGCGGGTAGGGTACATAGGTGGAAAAAATCGGGGCGGGTAGTGGGGTAGTGTACCTGGGATTTTGGGGGGGCGGGGGGAAATCCGGTTTGGGGTGGGGGGGGAGGGGGGAAGATTTTTCGGGGGGCGGAGGGTAATAAACAAGTTTTTTCGGGTGCCTGTTTTTATGTACTAAAAAGTGCACATATCGCGCGCAGCGCGAAATTTTTTGCACTTTTTAGGGTCTTCGGTCGAAATTTGGGCATTTTTGATCGAAAAATGGGCATTTTGGGGGTAAAAATTGGGGCGGGTAGGGTACCAGGGCGGGCGGGTAGGGGGTAGGGTACCAGAGCGGGACGGGTTAGGGGGGTGGTAGCGTACCAGGCCGGGGCGGGTAGGGTACCATTGGGGGGACCCCCACCCCCCCAGCCACAGCCCTGTTTCCGACAATACGGTATTCTCGTATATTTTCTTGGGGAAACGTGTTATGGTTTGTGATTCGTCTGTGAACCGGATCCATTTGGGCCAATTTCAACAAAATTCGTTTTTCAGTTGGTGAAAACGAGAAACACGCTAATTCTTTCACGTTCGCGATAAATATTGGATGACGGAACCGCGATCGAAACAGAAACGCTCATACCGAAAATCAAGACGATGAAGTTTCGAGAGGTTTTAGTGGCCCATGATTTCGAGAACGGCGAGCGAAGCGCTGATGTTTTGAACAAAAAAGCAGTCGATTTCAACAGTTTGTTGTTGAGCCGACCAATTCTGGAAGGACTGAAGAATGCTGGCTTTCGAAGACCATCGCCCGTTCAACTGAAAGCTATCCCCGTTGGAAAGCTTGGCCTAGGTTTGTTTTTTGTTCATTGTTGCAATTTCAATTACAAATTTTTTTATCTGTCTGACGCAAGGACCTTTCACTTCCGGAAAAAAACGAACATTAGCGTGAGCGTGGAAAAAACAGAAAAGCACACATGATGCACGCACACAAAAAACAAGCACAACGAGGATCTCAATAACCCAACAACACACTTTAGAACTCAACGTAAGCGCCCATAAATGCGTGATTACAATCTTACACAATGCGAGAAAATTTACAAAAAAACATTTCATTCAAAACATTTTTTACTTTGGTGCCGTAAAAACCTAAGTATCCCGGAATAGAGCACCCCCCGTAAGTACAGATACAGAGTATGGTCACGAAATATAACATAACTAATTTAACAGACTGCTTTTTTCCTTTTCAGACCTCGTCGTGCAAGCAAAATCCGGAACGGGTAAAACATGTGTGTTTGCCGTGCTGGCGCTTGAACAAGTGTCCACATCAAATCCATTGCCCCAAGTTGGTTTCTTTTTCCTTATGGTTTTTGCTTTGCGATTAATTCATAATTTTAATGTTATTGTAGTCGTTGTGAATTGTAATGTGACGATAACTGGTTTCACAGAAGACACAACAAACTATTTTCGGTTTTTGCGCAATAAAACAACGGTTGTGTTGACTGATTGCAGGTTTTGATTATCGCACCGACCCGTGAGATAGCCACACAAATAACCGAGTGCATTATTGCCATTCGACCACAACAGTCACGATCAGAGTTGGAAATTGGGTAAGACCACTTGGGCCGAACATGGAAAAGCACGGCATGAATGGACAAAGTGCGATTTTTCCACTTGCGTTACCGCACTGTGTCTCTGCCTCCCAATAACAACCACAGTTGCACTAATTTAGCTTTTACTGGTCTCAAAAATCATGCAACGTTCTTTTACTTGCGGTTTTTCACGACAATAATTTTGACCGAACAATTTCCGAAGTTTTTCGGAAATTTTTCCAACTTGAAAACAAAATGCCCGTGAAGAACATGACTATTACAGGTAAAATAGCCAAATTCTTGGTACAGCTACAGATTGCACCTAAGCCCCAAATCTTTGAGTCAAAATAGAATTTTTTGTTTAATTTTTGTTTTTTGTTAAGTTTTTTAAAAATAGGATACACTTTACACCCAAAAATGGTTAAAAAAACCATGATATGATTGCAGATGTTTCATCGGTGGTTCGCACATCAAACTCGACATTCAACGACTCAAATCGCGTTGCCACATTGTGGTCGGCACGCCGGGTCGCTTATGTCAATTGGCTGTTGATGGACACTTAAAATTGAATGCCGTCAAATTGTTGGTGCTGGACGAAGCTGACAAACTGATGGACGACACTTACCAATCGCATGTCAAGTTGGTTGCTATACCATTTGTGTTTTGTATTTCCTTTGTAAAAACTGGGTATGAAACGTTGCGTCAGTTAAACTAGGTTTTTTTTGTTTTATTGCTCCGCTATAACGCATAAAACCATTAGGGATGAAAGCACAGTTACAAGACCGGTTGGGACAACAGTCACGGAAATAAAAAATAGTTACAACACAACCACAGCAACTAAAAGCTGCAATGTTGAACTTGGTAATTTGCCGCTTTTTTGCGGTGTTTTGAGCTCCGGTCTGGACATTTTGTGACAGTTAGTTGCATAATACTTTATGTGAACGTTGATCATGCTCATTCTTCACCTGGGACCAAGACCGACTGTCGAAATCACACCTCCGTGCACTCCGCAATCAAATTTTTATGATTTAAAGTACCTGACAAGAATTGTCCCATTTGCGTTTGCGTTGCAGAATAATCAATATCAGACAAACCACCAAATTGATTATGTGTCAACATTGTGCTTCTTCCTTGCAGCTGGTTGTTCTCGCGTCTGCCCGAATCCAAGCAAGTGGCCGTCTTCTCAGCAACCTATCCAGAACAGCTGGATGAATTTCTGTCGAACTACATGCGATCACCGACCATGATCAAATTGGACGCCAAAAATGTGCAGCTTTTGGGTCGGTTGCTAGTTTTTTTTGAGGCTTTGAAAATATACAATAATATAAAGAAAAAATACATCTGTTCGATTGCGCTAATTTGAAAACAAAATGACATTCATGCAGGTATCAAACAATATTTGAGCGTTATTGACGCGGATCCGAAACAGCCAAAAAACGACGATTCAATCACAAAATGCAAAGTGAACAAACTGGCGGCGTTGTTACAGCGCATCAATTACACTCAATGTTTAATTTATACGAATTATTTGGACAAGTCAGTTGTTGATGTCCTGTTTTGCTAGTTCTTTTTAAAATTTAAACATTTAAACAAATAAAATATAATTAATCAATAGCAATTAACGTCCAACTACAATAAGTTTCAAAAAGAA
This sequence comes from Rhynchonema sp. JSB1_4, assembly GCA_030248065.1. Classification (NCBI taxonomy): domain Eukaryota; kingdom Metazoa; phylum Nematoda; class Chromadorea; order Monhysterida; family Xyalidae; genus Rhynchonema; species Rhynchonema sp. JSB1_4. The sequence goes on from JASAMV010007054.1 coordinate 12,210, forward strand.
TTTTTATTCTCAGAGCAGAGAAGATCAGTGACCTGTTGAAAGACGCCGGCCTTGACAGTGAATACATTGCTGGATCGCTACAACAGTACGAACGCAATAAATTGATTCGGCAATTGAAGCAGTTCAAACGACGGTTGTTGGTCTCAACTGATTTGGTTAGCACTTTTTGAACTCAAATTGTGTATTCAACTATGATTTCAAAAAAACTAGTTGAAAAACGCAAAAATATTCAAAGTGAACTGTGATGCCTTGTGTTTTTTGGTTGCCCGTTTCCAGCTGTTTTCACAGGCGTGGGCGTTTCACAGGCGTTTCACAAGGTCATCATCATCAGTGCGAATGCACCGGATTGTTTTAAAAACACACGCGAGCGGGTTTTTTGCTCGTTTTGAATTAGAAGATGACGGCTTTATGCAAATGCACAAAAGTGGTCCAGTTGCAATCCGGTTTTTCAGACAGCACGCGGTATCGATGTTCAACAAGTGAACTTGGTCGTCAACATGGACGTGCCCCCGGATCCAGAGACCTATTTCCATCGTATCGGGCGCGCAGGACGTTTCGGTTGGTTTTTGGTGTTGCTGAAATGTTCACCCGTGCAATAGAGTGGGTGCCAATCATGAGTCTTTTATCATGCTTTGGTTGCGAATTGTACAACATATTCATTTTCGTCTAAAAGTTGAGACGTTCGGTGCAGTTTGCTCAGGGTTCCATCGGGTAGACCCGAAACATATTTTTTTCTGTGTCCCTATTTCGGGTTTCGGGTTTTGAAAAAAGTACCTGAAACACGCAGCATGCTGGTCGAAAATGTGTTTTCGACCGACAGTAGAACATGTTCACGTCAGCTACAAGCGACAAAACCGAAACATTTTCGATTATCATGCTTCGTGTTTTCGGGTTTCGGTTTTTTCAAAACCCGAAGCATGGACATAATTTTGGCCGAGCCCTCACATATAAGGGTCTTGCAAAAGTAGGTTCATATTGGCCTAAGTTCTCGAGAGCGCAATCACCCCCGGGGGGCGGTTGCGCTTTGGAGAATTTGGGCAACTGATAACATACTATTTTGAAGAATGAGCCATTTTTGAAACACCCAGTATTTCTCCATTTTGTTGACTACTATATAGCAGCAGTATACACACATAAAGCAAAATATGGCGCAAATTACACCTGGAAATTTTTCAAATTAGGAAAACCCTGAACCCCTGCAAGTGCATTCATTGAAACATCACAGGCAGCGAGGGCGCATCGATCAGTATTTTTGTGCGCGATGTAGACGACCGTAAGTTCTACTCGATGTGCGTAACGGCTGAAGTGTTGTGCAAATGGCTGCCCGTCACCAACGTGCCCTCCGATCTGTGCACGAACTCGACACTCTGGGCAACGTTGCCCTTCATTGACTTCATGCCGCTCGCTAAATCATCGAATTATTTCAAGAAACAGCCGGTTGGTTGGTCTTGCCCATAAGCAACTGATCGCATCTGTTGACGAAGGCGGCGGCGTTGGTTGTTTTTTTTTGTTTTGGACCAACTCCTCCGGCTTCATCTCTTTTGGTTTGTTTTATCTTGTGGTATATTGTATTTGTAATACATCTCACCTTGACAAGAGCTGAGATATAGTGTTGATCGCTTTAAAGGGTGTGTCTAACGTCTCTTAACCCCATGTTTTATGAGGTGCAATCGAAAGATGATCTCGACAGGCCGGCGTGTGCAAAAAACCGCGTCGTGTAGCTCGCTAAATCGCGAAATCTTGAGGGTTACTTTTCGAATTAAATCAATTTCCGGACACAAAACTCCAGGCGCTTTTGAGTGGGCGCTACTCACGTTTGGCGTTTTTCTGCTGGAACATTGCATGTTTAAGCGCGGCTCAGCCGCCTATACAATGCACGTAGACGCTCAACACACATCGCTCTGGCTGCTGGCTTGACTGTGGACACAATGAATGTTTCATTTAACACATAGAAGCTGGTTTGTGTGTGTTTCGCGTCGCAGCTTTTTTCCGTCAGCTGAGTCTGAATTTTGTGTCCGGAAATTGATTTTATTCGAAAAGTAACCCTCAAGATTTCGCGATTTAGCGAGTTAGAAGACGCGTTTTTTTGTACACGGCGGCCTTTCGGGGGCATCTTTCAATTCCACCTCATAAAACATGGGGTTAAGAGACGTTAGACACACCCTTTAAAGGTGATCCATTTTTATGCTAGTCAAAATTAGTGCCACTACCACAACTCTGTGGCAAGGTGATCCGACCTTCGGCCAAACCGAGGTTGACTGACCACCTCATCCGCAGCCAGACCCAGACCTGCGCGGGGCCAAATTTGGCTAAAAAACTTCGGGACAGTAATTCAGTCGTTTCTCTTCCTCAAACATTAGGTATCCTCGAATTGCGATGCGTTCGTCGGATTTTGGGTACGTTCCTTTCCAAGTGCCAAACGTATCCTCGGTTTTTTGTGTAGGTCTGTCCTCGGTGGTTGACCGAAGTTGATACCTCAAGGTGACCTCTATCTGAAAATTTGGCTAAAAGTGGATAATGTGGTCAATTGTTGCAGAAATACACGAGTTCGGATGCGCAAGTTGACGACCATCCAGCAGATGAAGCGTGTGGCCGAACGATGGTGGATTACACGGACATGTTCGATATGTTCGATGACACAACCACTCAGGTGCGGCTACTGGGGTGTGGCTTTGGTTTTTGTCCTTTTCGTTTGAAGGCAGTGACTGGCATGGTTTTTCGCCACCAATGATGGCTCATTTTGGGCCACTAAAAATTTTGAATGAGCCACAAGATTTTGGCTGGTGAGCCACTGGCCCATTTTAAAAAAAATCGTGGTGCCTGGTGTCAAGCATTGTGAGATCGGTTTGAATCCAGGATCTGCTTTGGTCGCTTGAGGACGATTTTACTGACACCACTACTTTTTTGTCGGGGTAAAATGATTTAGTCGCAAGTTGTCAGTCTAGGAATATTGTTTCGCCCATGGGAATAAGCAGTTAATTAGCGACTAAAGCAGCTTTGATCTTATCCGATCACCAAGCTTGATACGATGTGCATTTTTACAGTCGGACAATTTGATTATTATTATTCAGTCGAAACACGTAACTAAATATGTTTACTCATCAGGGTGAAACCGTCACTGCACCACCACCGGTCCCGAAACGATCGGACGAAAACAATATTGGCACCAGTTCGTCGCAAGATTTGGGCTATGAAACTGAAATCAATTATTACGGCAAACCGCTCGAAGAAAATGTCGTTATTCAGCAGGAGCAAGTTGGTAGTTTCATTTCGATTTAGATTATAATTTTCCATTCTTTATACACGTTAAATTTTTTTCTAGCGGCAGATGTCTCCTTTGCATGGCATTGTACTAAATTTTGCACAATGGCGTCAAGTTAAACACACCCGTTCTATAACTTTTTTCAATGAGATGTGATAAATTCGCGCGCAAAAAGTGTGAAGATATTTTGCGCGCATGGTCATATATTTATGTAGCATTTGGGGGCAAAAACGCAAATTTATAAAAAGCACTCTGTACATAAAATGGCTTTTCAGAAATGGGACAAGCACTGGATAAAGAACGTAGATGACTGTTTGGACTTGGTCCCTCCCGTGGCCAAAAGCTCAATCCGCCAGTGAATCCACACAAGGACAATCAACATGACATAATACTTCAAACTTCCAGCCCGCCCCATTCGTGCCAACATCGCATTCTAATCCCCTATTCGATGTGATCAACAACACGCAAACAATCGATTGGCGTCCAATCTATCGCAACCGACCGACGCATGTGGCGCGTAGGCTGGATCCCGGATTCGTTGGCTGGCCGAAAACGTACTCGAATGTGCAACGTTGGCAAGCCAAAGTGGACGCGTGCTACACGCCGTATGTGCGACCGAGCCTGGCTGGTATGTTACCTGAGATTTTTTCGATTTTTTAAGTTTTTGCTGTTCACAAGCAAAGTCTAGGCGATTTCTGAAGCGTTTGGCCGTCATCAGTGCGAGCGAGTACGTGAGGATCGGTAGAAATTGTATATTTGTATATTTGAAATTCCAGAATTTGTACGTTTGGAAAATTTGACCTCTGAAGGCTTGATTAAGAAGTATTTGCATAAGCCAAGTGTATTGCGGACGTGTTTGATGTCATGATTGTGTGAGGTAATTGTGTACCGATTTACTACATGTACATGGTAAATCGGAACACAATTACCTAACACAATTGTGCTTGATTAAGCTCTGCCCGGATCGGTCATGGTTTTCTGTAATCGGCCGGGTTTAATTTTTGATTGATACAAGGGCGGGTCCAAGCGAGCAGCCACTCCGAGCCAAATCATACGACACAACTCTAAATTTGTGTGTTCATGCTTGCAGAGGACATCCAATTCCGCAAAGTGTATGGTCGCGATGCGTTGCTATCCATCCGCGAAGACATTGACCGACGATGTTTCACCACCACAAGCACTGTTCCGATCACCGCCGCTCCGCCAGGCAGCAACAGCAGCAAGGTTGCTGTCAAGTGCGAATCCCCGACCGTGGTGAGCCAGCAGGGGCCCGCCAGAGTCGTTGCTCCAACTCAATCGCGACGTTCGACTGTGGCCAAAGCGTTGTTGGGCTCGTTGGTGCATTCGGCAAATGCGACTACTGCAACCACCACTGTGGTTGTCGAGAATGGCAGGCTGTTGGGACATCAAGACGGAAACGTGAAAACGGTGAGTGTTTTTGCGTTTTAGATTAGTGTTTATTGTTTGAGCAAGTGGGGAACCACCCTTGGCTACTCATGGTGTCCTATTGGATTATTGTTTCAAAAATGTTTCGCAGTCGGCAGAAGAATAACCGAAAGCAATGCGAAGATAATCATGTTACCTGTCCGTCGCCCAGGTCCGCAACGTAACCAACTACAAAATTAGTCGATTCACAACCATCCACCTGCTTCTGCGCAACAACAACACAGCACATTTTATTTTGCAGGCTGACCGGGTTGCATCACCGATTACCTACAACCGTGACGAGCTGCTATCAATGGCCAATTCGGTGCCACAATTGTTGGGTGCTACGAGTCGACTCGATCCGGAAGTATATGTGATGTTCAGGATGGAATTGGAACACGATCAACAACTGCGGCGACAGATGCAATTGGCGTGCGCAATTGATGAAGTGAGACGGACTGCAGAGGTTGGTGTTGTGATCGTAGATTGGTTGATTGTGCCTGGATTGGCTGGTGGGAAATACAATGTGTCCACTCGGTGGCGCACGTGTGTGAGCTTTTGGTCATGATAGTGCACAACTGCTCGTGAATCGTTTCTCTGACTTTGTATGGGGAGAGATCTTCCGGTGCAGAACTGCCAGAGCCGTGTGCTGTTTGTTGGACAGCCGGGTTTTGGCTCCGAACATCGAACCACTCGCAGAAACCGATTATCGATTCGGCCACCAAATACGACCGGGATGTGTTGTTGTCACTGAAACACACCAACAACAACATTGATGCGTCAATTGCTGTCAACTCGGCACCGACACGCGACATTCTGGTGATTGACAGAGCGATCGAGTCTGGTAGGGGAGACGTCATGACCACTGTTAACGCTGGTGGTGCCAAAAACCAGAAAAAGGTGCATGTGGTTATTGGGGAACGGTTAGTGTGGACGGGTGGAGCGTAGATTGTAACTTTTGGCTACGGTAGCTCCAGCACAATCAGCATAGATACCGTAACCGACATTCCGATAGCGGTCTCCGTGCGCAGCCATTGCTTGCAGATCATCTACCGGGCCACGGGAATCTACCGTAGCGTACCGTAGCTAAAAACTACGGTGCACCGGTCCACACTAACCGGCCCCGGTTACTATAATAAAGGGAAGATCAATGTCAAGACGGGCTACATAATAGCAGCGATGTACGTGTTTTTGTTCCGTATCAGGAATTGGTGATGTATGACTTTGAATCTGTTTATCACAACGGACGATCCCTGCTATCAAAGGTTCACCAATTGCAGGGTTCGAAAGCCAAGTCCGCCACTCCGCCATCACAACATCAACAATGGAATCGATTCGGCAAACGATGCCGACGGTACAATCGACGTGATTTGATCAGTATACGAAATAAAGTCAACTTCTTTCAGTGGAGAGAGGTTTGCGTGACTGACAAGTTTGAAATTCAACTGAAAAACATGTCACAAACACGTGTCAATCATTCAGATTGCCGAAACGCAATGGGACACGAGCGAGATGCCGTTTATGCGCGACAATCGCATGCGATGTCCGGTGGGGGTGCAGCGCAAACGCAGACAACAGGACATGGAGGTTGGAGGGGATGGAATAATTTGTAAAGACCGAATGGTATCGATATTACGTAATTTTAACAGATTTGATCGTATGTATTGATAAAAATCTATGATATTCAGCGTCAACAAGAGGAAGCAGCGGCAGCACAATCAGCAGAGCCGCAACCAGCCCGATCTCCGCCGCCAGCGTCTGCTATGATGCCGTTTGGACCGGATTTCATGCTCGAACTTTATCGCGATTTGGCCGAATTCGTGAAGGCAGGCAATTACGATGCGGAGGAGGAGAAAGATGGGCCCGACCAATCGATAGCTGCGACCAAATCGGTATCTCACGAATCGGCCCCGCTCGAGGATCGTATGTCGCCGGGCAGTTTCGCACAGCGAGTCGATCAGGTAAGAATGAACTGATCATAAATTGTAATTGGAATTTCGTTCAATAAATGTTGCTGCTCAAATACGCCATGAGTGTTTCAACCATTCAACCCTTTTTTGAGCAAACGACGTTGGAACAATTGAGGAAAGACTACTATAAACGACAAAAAAAACAGGAAACATCTAAAGTAAACCGATGAACAGTCACAACAGCGGTCATTTTAAGGGGGTGGTGCTCTTTTCATCTCACAAATATGGGTTTCTTAGTTTAGATTTCTCGCTTCGATCTTTTTATCTAGAACTGAATGAACCAGATTGATTTATCTACCGTTTCGGTGTATTATCGCGAAGAGCGAAGAAGACAGACTATCTACCGTTTCTGTCAACTCATCGACCGACTTTTATCGCGTTATTGAAACGTTTGTGATTATCTGGAAAATACACCCCGGTACTTACAACTGGGTTCTGTTCTTATCAAATTTGCTGAGAACGTGTTGCAGTTTTTTTCCTGCAGTTGGCGAGAACCGACGCAGAACTCTTTTCAAGATATTGTATGTAGGACATGCATGTGTGTAACATCAGCCAGCTGACCATGTGTGCCAACGATGCATCTGTCTGACAAAAGCATTGGGGGAAAAATTGAGCAAATACTAACGGGGCTATGTGGGATACAATAATTGCTTGCGGCACTGAACAGAAAGGACAATTCACGGTGCGAAAATTGTACTGCTTCGCTTTGTTTGCCATTTTGGAAAGCCACTTCCGACCTTGTTTTTGCATTTGGTCGAAAGAAAACCATGCTCGCAGAATACACGAGGACTCTTCACTTTAGTTTTGTGTTCTGTCGTACCATGAATTGCACATCCATTTCCACAGCTACGTTGTACCTCTGGTTCATGATAGGACAACGTTTGTTGCTTCACATTCTGATCTGTCTGGTGTTGCAGGTTGATGACGAGCTACGTGCCATTTATACTGTTGTGCTGCGTGACACCCAACCACCGCAGGTCGTGTGTGGTAAGTTAGATCAACCACATCACTTCATTGCGTTAATTTCATCGAAGAAGCGCAACTTCTGATATGGATTGCGCAACGTGGTTTATTTTGGATTGCGCGCGCTTCGACCTGTTTTCACAGGCTGGCGGTGCACCAGGTATTCGTCGGAGTGCGAATGCACTAACACGAATGGCGGTCAGCAACCTTCTATTCTCATACAGCAAATTCGGCGAGCCAAACGGATGTGGCGGGTGTGAGTGGCGCAACAGATGCAGATGGTCCGGCCCCAACGACCACAACAGCATCGATTGACGCGGTTGATGTTTCCCAACCAGTCAAGACACCACCGTTACCTTCGTTACCTGTGCTTCAATCAATACCGCCCATTGACAGTGGTCGACACACAATTGCGTACAATCGCGATCAAGTATTGCGATTGTGGCAGGATGTCGTCTCGTCACGTTAGTTGTAGTGTTCAGCTTTTGCACTTTTTTGATTCTGAACGGTTTTCATATTTTTGGCCTCTTTCGTGTTGTTTTATCAATCCATGCTCAGAACAAGCAACCATGGCTGGTGTCAAACTTGGTGGTTGGTTCGAACTTGGTTGCTGACTTTTTTTAATTTTTTGATATTTCGGCGTTTACTGGTGCCACTAAGTTCAAACATCGTAAGTAGGGTTAGAGGTCGGGGGGTACCCGACACCCGACAGCCGACACCCGACATCTGGAAGTACCCGACACCCGACATCTCAGAAAAAAAGCCGACACCCGACACCCGACAGTTGCAAAAAAACCCGACACCCGACATCTAGTTTTTGAAAAAAACCCGACACCCGACACCTGTTTTTGGACCAAAAACAGGCAAATTTTTGCTCATTAGCATCATGAGTGCAATTTTTTGGCTCAAGTTACTGAATTCAAGTATTTTCACACGAAATAAACACCAAAATGCCATATTCTGCGTCTTCGGAAACATTTGGTTCGAAGAAAATTTTCTCTCAAAATTCTTCTCTCAAGCAATACTGATGTTTTGAACCGTAAGTGTCGGGTGTCGGCTGTCGGGTGTCGGGTCCGAAAAAACCCGACACCCGACCTCTGGGGGTACCCGACACCCGACACCCGACACCTACACTTTTTTGGCACCCGACACCCGACACCCGACAGCCGACACCCGACATCTCTCTAACCCTAATCGTAAGGGTCGCTCTCTGATATTGGTTGCACAATGACCATATAAGAATTCATCAAATAAATCCTGATTTTCACGTTCAGTCACTCTTAACCACTGTGGTATTTGTGACTCTCATAAAACATTTTCATCTGAAAATAATCCAGCAGAGCACCCACGTTGCTGCGGGTCTGAAACATTTTGGTTACTGCATTCTTTGTGTGCGATCGCGCACCGAAACGTCATTGCCCTGTCGCTTTCCCTCTTTACGATTCAGGAAAAAAAATTTGACCAATTCTTATAAAGTCATTGTGCGACCAATAGCAGTCAAAAATTTTACGCCCGGTCAAAATTGGTAGCATTAACATGTCAAATACGACATGTAAAGCAAGGCAAATTCAATCCATTCTGATGTTCTTTTCAGCGAATCCCGTGCTCACCGACCCTATTCGTGATCGATTGACCGATTTGGACATATTGATTGATCGAAAATTCGAACCGATTGATGACCAACAACCGATGGATGCATCGAACATGATTGAATACGAACAGAATCTATTGAATTACTACGGTCAGTTGCGACACTGGTATGAGCTGTACGGCAGTCAGAGGGCCCAATCACACGACTATGTCTCGCAAACCGGTGCCTATATGGAGCAAATGCTCAGTGCCTTGCATTTGGGTCGCTAAAATCATAAAATTGACCATTCTTGTCATTGTCAACCACCAATGTTATTCAAAGAATCGATTTGTTGTCAAATGTGTTGATAGTCGAGACTTCTATGATCTTTTGTTATCTATCGTGGCAGCTGTTGTTTACTGTTTGTGTTTCGCGGTGGTGAAGTTTCTTAGAGTTGTTGGTGGTCATAAAATGTATCCGATGCGGATTCAACCGATGTTCCTTTCCCGTCCACTGAGAACTTTTTATTTCGTGTTGTCTGTCACCATAAATCGTACAAAACGTTTCAAATACATGGTATCTCAAATAATGCCACAAATGCGCTGCGGTTCACGTCAAGTGACTGAAACATCACACTTTTCCATTTGTCAACCGTGTGCGTTTGCGTCGATTCGGTGTCATGCTGCTTGCCAGTCCATCCGTTTCATCGCGGTGATGTTGAAGCCAGTTGGCGAACCACAACTGTAAAAAAAGATTGACCAGTCACGTGACGTTTTTTGTTTCGAAATTTTGAGGGTCAGATATCAGATGCCCCCAATTTCAGCCAGTCGGCGTTAAAATTATTGAAAAATAGGCAGGTAAAACAATCTCGTGATCTACGTATATAAATAAACACCAGATTGACATGACCGCGTTTGATTCCAACAAAAGTGGCAAATTAAACCCCAACTAGGCAACCCCACATTCTAAAAAATGGTTGTTGCACGTCGCATACCAGTGGATCCTCGGGTTTCGTTTTGCACAGTTCCGCCAGCCCGGTGGACAGAATGTGGTTGACCTCGACCGCCAGGTAATTGCGGATTTGATCTTGGACCGGCTTCGATTCAACTGCAATCAGTTTCGACTAAAAAAGCCATTCTACGCACCCACGTGCGGAGCGTTAAATGCATGTTCAAAGTTGGACAACCGCCAATTTGACACTAACTATTCGGGAACATCAGTTTTATTTCGCGTTCGGCCGACACAAAGCTATCGCTGCCATGCAGTCCGTTCTTGTGCGATGTTGTCCCGTACAACGCACGTAAACTGTAAATACAGAAAATAATAAACGAATATCATATATACGTATAAATAGTCGTGCGACTCAAAATAATTACGTCTACCAGCGGTCTCTCAGAGCGGCCATCAAATTTGGGTGATATCAGATCGGATATGTGCTTTGGTGACACCCATTATGTATAAATAAACAACGTTTGCCCTGGTTGACGTTATTGACTCCAAGTCAAATCAAAATGCAGAATAATTTTTAAGAGTCGTTTCACGCTACTGACGCAGATGTGATCCGATTATCAAGTGTGACACCACACCAGTCTTATATCACCTCCCAGACATCGCATTTGAAGACCATATCTAAAACTTGCCAACAACTTGGTACATAACCCCTACTTGAAAACGAAATCCCTCTCTTCCCTCTTGAGAAGCGCACCTTCCCGGCTGTTCCCCCCTCGCAGTATCGGTGTTAGTCGGCCCAATGAGTGCCCTCCAGGCACTTATAGCCCTCGGCTTGGACAACACCAACATGAACGATGGCCCACTGGTCAGATAGTCGACCAAATCGTTGAAGAACGGTTTGCCCTGATGCTCGTTGTAAAACTCGGTCGCGTCAATTCGGTCAAGGGTGCGTTTGGAGCGCTGAATTGGGGGGGAGGAGTTGAAAGTTGGGATTTTAGTGAGAGTGTGACCCGTATAAAAATTGGTCATCGATTCTTATGCTTTTAATCATACGAGACCTGGTTTCAAGAGCTGTGTTTTGAAATGTTAGCATCTGACATGCATATGTACAGTTTTGAGACCACAAAAATTCGACCAGCATCGAAAGGAGTGATTTATAAGAATACTATGCAATAAGTCACGTGACCAAAGGCCGGTGTCGCAGACCAGGTACGCAGTTTGATTGTCGAGCTTCTGCATGCGCATACACTTTTACAATACCTATGAAACTAACCGCAACAATATTGAATCCGGCCTTACGAATGTGCCCGATGATCTCCTTTTGTTTGTCGATTGCGTCTGGTTTGATGACCGCCAATGTTCGCTCCATTTTTAGGTTGCTTGCTTGAGAATATTCTTGTCGTTTTGTTTTGGTTACACTGCTTTTGTGGTGAAAATTAGGGTTCAGGATTGACAGCTATGTATATCTGTTCTGTTGAGAGATGCAAGCTGTACTCATGCACACTGTAAATGCAAATAAAGTCTATGTACCGCACAATATACCTAAAGAAAAATGCATCATAAGACTATTTTAGTGTCATGTCACCTTAAGACGGTATACCGCCAAGACTTTGCGATACACCGTCTTAAAATGACTGTGTTTGCGCTGATTACATGGTCAGTGGCATTACCCTACGGTGACCAAGTACAATTACTTATCCTCATTAATCTCAGCTCACGGCAGTCGCGTGTTTGTCAACGGCTATGCTGCGTAACGAAATTTTTAATCAATTTTCGCCCCATAGTCAGGGACAGCGGGCCTCAGGTGACCATATGCTAAGCAGCTTTCCGTACTTGGAAATTCAGAGCGAATCCAGCGTAATTAATTTTGCATCCACAAAGTCAAAAGTGACAACACAAGAGATAAAATGGAGCAAGATTTGTGTGAAGGTTTTTGTTTTTATTCATAAGCTCTGATTGTAGAGGGAAGGGACACATCAGCACGAAGAACAAAATGATATCCGCACATTCTGACTACAGGAACTTGAAAGCACGTGATATTCACAAATGTATGACACTTTTGTAAACAAATAAAATATGAATATCAATCACTATGAATAGAATCTCGATCAATAGCACTACAAATCGTTCATATACCCACCTTGATTTTGAATTTTTAAGGGCGGACTTAGGTTGAACACGGAAACCGGAACACGGAAATATTTCCGTGTTCCGTGTTCCGTGAATATTTTGGAGAATCACGGAACACGGAAATATTTCCGTGTTCCGTGTTCCGTGAATGTTTTGGAGAATCACGGAACACGGAAATATTTCCGTGCCACGGAACACGGCAATGATTCAGGCACGCAAACGATGCTTTTGCAGTGATGATGACAAAAGCCAGCGTGCTGACGTCAAAAGCCCGCGTGTTGACGCAAACAGCAACAACTATTCACACGGAAATATTTCCGTGTTCCGTGAAAATAAAAAAAAACACGGAACACGGAAACCGGAAATATTTCCGTGCCACGGAACACGGCAATAATTCAGGCACGCAAACGATGCTTTTGCAGTGATGATGACAAAAGCCAGCGTGCTGACGTCAAAAGCCCGCGTGTTGACGCAAACAGCAACAACTATTCACACGGAAATATTTCCGTGTTCCGTGAAAATAAAAAAAAACACGGAACACGGAAACCGGAAATATTTCCGTGCCACGGAAATATTTCCGTGCACGGACATCCACAAAACTGGTTTGTATGTAAATTATTTCCGTGTTCCGGTTTCCGTGTTCAACCTAAGTTCGCCCTAAGATTATCGAATCTATGTATACATATCTATATACATCACACAAACAACGAAATCGAGCATAACTCAGGGGCTGACTGTGCAAAAGTTGTTTTAGCTGAAAAAAAGAAAAACTCTCACACCAGTGTACACCTAAACGAAGATACTATACATACTGTAAGTAGCATGTCAAAATAATGCTGTTTTCGGGCGGCCTTAGGTTGAACACGGAAACCGGAACACGGAAATGATTCTGGCACGCAAACGGTGCTTTTGCAATGATGATGACAAAAGCCAGCGTGCTGACGTCAAAAGCCCGCGTGTTGACGCGAACAGCAACTATTCACACGGAAATATTTCCGTGTTCCGTGAAAATAAAAAAACACGGAACACGGAAACCGGAAATATTTCCGTGCACGAAAATCCACGAAACTGGTTTGTATGTAAATTATTTCCGTGTTCCGGTTTCCGTGTTCAACCTAAGTCCGCCCTTCAAGCGAAGCATTTGCGGGTCAGTTGTTCTTTTTGTCAGCTTGCTTCGCTCGGTTCTTCAGGTGCGTTGCTTCCTCAAGGATTCGTTTCAAGAACTCCTACAACGATAGAAAGATACCAAACCTTTTGTCAATATCACCGCGTAAAAATTATATTGTATACCTCCAAACATTCTTTCCTTGATTCAGGGATGATTTTACGATGTCGAGGTAAATCATCACTGAACGGATACTTGACGGCAGAAACATGCAGCACAAAATTGGCTGCTTGAACGTTGTGCAGCTGATTGAGGCCGTCGGTACAGTGCGTGATAGCGTGGTCGAAACTGGAAATTGGAAACACCGAACATGGTTTACATGGAAACTTGAAACCAAGGAAATGATTTGTGTGTCGTATACCTTTCCACGGCCATCGCTTTCCGAGCGCGCAGCAGATACAGCAATGGGAAACGCTGTCCGCCGTCTTGGCCAAGAGCGCGCTCCAACTCGGACACAAGTCGCATGATGGTTTGCTGAAAATGTGCAGTATGGCAAGGCCGTCCAATTACAAGACTTGCAGATGCAGGAGATGAGAACCGCTTTCATAATTTTAATCAATGAGCTGTTGTAAACACTGGTGACGAGGTTTCGACCCGCTTAGACAGACAAGCGGTGCACCTGGCCATCATCGGAGAACTGTTTCCTTTGAAAAAATCACTGCGCGACTCACCGATATCTTGCGCGGATTCTCACCACACAACAGCACCACTGCACAGGTGTAAAGATAGGCGGCCAAATCGTGCTTGGTATCGACCGATGTGAGCTGTATAATCAATTCGATATCTTTATGATGCAAATTAAAGTGAAACATCCGCCACTACTCTCACCAAGTCAGGACTGCCCATTCGCATCGATTCGGCGTGCTCAAACATATAGATGGCTTGAGGCTGATCGTTGTTCTGATGGAATTCAATGCCACGTTGCACGATTGACACAAATTCCTCGGTCGTGTGTGTAACTGGTGCTGGTAGGTCACTGGTGCTGTGTGATGTTTCACGCCTGGATGTGTTGTTGGTGGTTTTGTTGCGGCGCAATCGTTGCAGATCGTAGCGATGTTTGAGTGCTCGCAGCTGGTTGAACATCCACACCATGAAAGCTAAAACAGCCTGGCGAATTTATTTGGAAAAAGTTTTTGTCAGGAAAAACATGAAAAAACGCATCAATAAATGTAAGCAGTTACCTAATATCCATCCGGTCAATCGAAACGGTGCTCTGATCACAACACCCGCGAGTTGATCGATTTGCCTCATTATCCAAGCCACCGGGTGTTCCCAGTCTTTCCCCTGTTCGTCCCTTTGCTGCCTTCGTCTTCCCCGTTGTTGTCGTTGGGGCCGCACTACTCGCTGCCTTGGCGGTCCAATTCTTTGGCTCGAATCAACTCTGCTCATCACACTGTTGACCATTTGAAACATTTGCTTGACGAATTTGAACATCAACGCGATCACAATGATCCACAGCGTGATGTGAATGGGCAGGTGATGCGTTGTGAACACGTATCCAAAATGAATCGATTGCTTTGGATCAGCGAACCAATCATCGAACATTGATCCCATTCGGTGACCGATTGAATGAATAATGATCGCCATGGAGCGAATGGGTGACCGATTTATAATGATGATGGCTTTTTGGATAAGCCACGAGAAGATCCCTTGAGGCTCCCACAGTTCTTCAAAATAATCCCCTTCTTCAGTTTCTTCTAAATAATCCTCTTCGTCACCGTCTCGATCGAAATCTTCGTCCACCTCAACAAGTTTATCGTAGAACTCGTTGTCCTGCAGGTCCTTCTTGCTCATTAAGTCACCAGTGCCAACTGGCGCTTCGATCAGTCCCAGTGGTTTATGTCTCTTGCTGTGGTTTTTGGATTTATCCTTTCCCGAGAAATAATCTTCGAAGTTGGATTTCGGCGACAGGTATCGGACTTTGGGCGGTTGTGCGGTCGGTGGACTGAAAAGCAAATGGCGGAATTCACTTGACCAAGATTTATTTGAGGTTTTATGCCTGTTTGCGATGATTTCAATTCAGCAGAAAGATATGGTTTAAAAAAACACACCCGATCTCATGCGGATCATGCATCCAAAACATCGTGTGATGGTCAACGTAGGTCTCCAACTTGCCACCCACACATCTCTCCATTTATTCCGCGAAAATAAGAGAAACTCGGCGGTTAGCAGTTCCTGCAATCGAGAATAACAGAAATCGAGGTTTTAACAAATCATTTTAAAAATAAGAAAAAGTTCTTCGACTCATAAAAAAGATAATGAATAAATATTCGAAAATAATGAATTACGAAAAAATGAATTAGAAAAAAACAAGCCTACATTCGAACTTGAATACAATGACCCCCAGCCGAGCACTCAAATCATGCAATATCAACATTCATGTTTCCCACCTCCTTATTGTATCGCACACAAGTGTTTGTGGGGTCCACCGTAACATCAACACCAATGCCTGATGTGTGTGTAACCATTTTCGAAACTACGTACCCTGGAAACGAAAATATTAAAAGCTTTTTGAATAATGACCAAATCCCAGGAAGCATGCATACCTCCACAAACATAAATATTCGGTCCATGAGCAACAACTGCAAAATCTTTTCGCTTCTGGCCAAAGTTGGGTCCCAATTTGAAAGTGTAATCGACCAAGAACGAACCCACAGACTTTGTAGCCGGTGGTTTAAGTTGATCGGGTAGGGTAAGGATGTAATGCTCGTGGAGACTGCAATAATGGATGTGTTGTGTTGT
>JASAMV010007056.1:0-54763 GCA_030248065.1 Rhynchonema sp. JSB1_4
GGTACCCCCTAAGTACAGTAGGTAGGTCACCGGCCCCCGGCTGGCACAATAGGTTGCTATTTTCAGCTAAAAATCGTATAAAATCGATATTTTTTACTCCAAATAATCGAAAAATCGTGCGCTGCGCGAGAAATCGAGCGTTTTACAGTCATTTTCATCTAAATTTAGCCATAAGAAAATTTTGTCCTCCCCCTAGCTCGGCCAGTACAGCAGGTATGTAAATTGCAGGCCTTTCTGGTCGTACTGTAGGTTGATTGCACGCCTGAGTAGCCACACCACTGGACAATACTGATCAGCTACTTGCTGAATACCATCAGAAATTTTAGTATTTTCGGCGAAAGCGGCCTACTTTTTCAGTAATAAAATAAGTCACTTCAGAAGCTTCGGGCCGGGGTGCCCGGCCCGGCCCGGCCCGACCCTCCAAATCTCCGGCCCGGCCGGGCCGGCCCGAGCCAAAAGCCCAAAATCGCGGCCCGGCTCGACCTCTGGGCTTTTTTTTTTTTCGGGGGGGCTTTTTAGGGGGGGGCGAGGGTCGCAACCGGGCCGGCCCGACCTCGGGCCCCCAGAGCGGGCCCGGGCCCCCTCCTGGGGAAATGGGGTCAGTGAATCACCCCCCAAAGCCCCCCCCAGCAAATACAGACCTCTAAATCAGGTCGCAATCGGGCCAACCGAGCCGGGCCACCTCCTCACTGAATAACCCCCAAATATAGGCCCCACAAAATGCAGACCGTCCAGAGGTCGCAGTCGGGCCGGCCGGGCCGCGATTTCGGGCGTTTAGTTCGGGCCGGGCCGGGCCGGGACGCAGAATTTCAGGATTAGGCCGGACCGAGCTGCCCCCTTCCTAAATGGGGTCAGTAAATCGCCCCCCCCCCCCAAATAAAGCCCGACCGCCAAATACAGCCCCCTAAATCAGTAGGTGGCAATCGGGCCAACCGGGCCGGGCCCCCTCCTCACTGAATCACCCCCCAAATATAGCCCCCCAAAATGCAGATCATCCAGAATAAACCCCCAAACCTCAAAAAACCCAACCAAAAACAAAGCAAGCCAACCTCCCACCATTCCACCGATGCTTGCCAGCCACGGCGCGAAGAGGAGACCGCGCCGGGAGCATCCCCCTCCAATAAAAACCAAAAAACCAAGAAAAAAAGGAGACCCAGAACCGATTCAGAAGAGAGAAGGGGGCAGGCCCCCAAAGTGGGGGTCAGTGATCCCCCCAATAATCCCCCAAATACAGCCCCAAATGTGGTCCATGCAGAGGTCCTTATCGGGGCGGCCGGGCCGGGCAGCGATTTTGGGCTTTTGATCTCGGGCCGGGCCGGGCCGGAGATTTTGAAGATAGTGCGGGGCCGGGCCGGGCCCGCGGTTTGGGGGCTCGGGCCGGCGCGGCCCCGCCCCCCAGCCCCCAAAAAGAAAAAGAAAAAAAGTGAAAAAGAAAAGGCGCGAATTTACAACCAATCAGCGCCCACTTGGCGTGCTTAGCGCCACAGCAAACAGCGCCCACATTCGCATGCAAACTTTCAACCTCAATTTCTCGCGATATAATGAATATTATTTTTTGCTTTTTTTGCGATCCCTAGATCTCGATGAGACAAATCGATTGGTACATGACTCGACCGGATCGGTTCAGTTTCCTGGGAGGAGATAGCAATGGTAGCATAAAGTGTGGCCGCCGGAAGTCACTCTTTTCGGGTGTCTGAAAAACCACTTTCCCATTGTCCGATCGAGCTCAAATTTTCAGCGTTTTGTTATGGCTTGACTACGACTAGAAAACAATCAAAACATTTTTCAGAACTAATCACACGCGTTCACACCAGCATCGCCGATATAACACGTGAGGTGTAGGGAAAAATCAGTTTTTCGAGCACGCTGATGTTTCACGTGCATGATGGAAAAAATTTTTGCCAAATCATTTCATCACATCAACCTATCTTTCTGATAAGAACATTACCAACGACGAAATCCAGCTTTTTCCTGGTTCGTGGTCTAATCTCAAAGTACTGCGAAACGCTAATGCGTTCTCGTAGATTATGTAGGTAAACTGGCAAACACGTCATCGTCGAGCCTGACAATAAGGACTATTGGGCTTCTGTTGGGAGCCTGCCTACACCAACACTGTGGTTCTGGTGATGGATTGAAACATCACATAAGTTGTGTGCGTGTGACTCAAGGACACTATGTTTCATGTGTTCAATCACAGAGTCTGTTCAACACGAACCTAACGGCCGAGCTTGAGCATATGGCAGCATTGTTCCATATGGCCGTCGCGTACAAGCACAAGATCGGGTTCACTGGTCAATTCTGCGTAGAGCCGAAGCCAAAGGAGCCCACCAAACATCAGTATGACTTTGATGCCATGACCGTTATTGGGTTCCTCAAGTCATACGGACTCGACAAGGAGTTCAAGGTGATGTTTTGCCCTGGACAAGCGTCACAATGCTTAATTAGTCTTGAAGATTCTCTCTCGTTCGAGTAGCGGAGAAGCTGCAAGTTAACAGAAGCTGCTGAGCAAATCAAAGTGTCAATTTCCAGAATGTGCATTGAAGTCGCTCAGCTTCAGCATGAGTGTTCGTAATGTTTCAGCTGAACATTGAGCCCAATCACACCATGTTGGCCGGACACGACTACTTGCACGATGTGGCCATGGCATCAGCTATGGGTGAGGTGTCGTAAATCGGGAATGACATTTTGGAATCTTGCGGACTATTACATCACAATACCAGGTATGCTCGGCAGCATTGATGCGAACGCGGGATCACCCGACCTCGGATGGGACACCGATCAATTCCCTATGGATGTGAAACAGTGCACCTGGCTGATGAAGGTTATGCCTACGCACAATACGATCTTTACTCTCATTTTGTCATTTGGGATAAACTTTGTCCTGAAAAACGAATTCACCTAAGGATGTTTGCTTTTGCATAACTTTTGATGTTTGCAGATTGTGGTCGAGCAAGGCGGTCTCGCACCGGGTGGTCTGAATTTCGATTGCAAAGTGCGACGCGAGTCGGTGGACGTCAAGGACATGTTCATTGCACATATTGGTTCTACTAGTTTATAATTTTCATATGTTTATTTGTCTTTGTTTAGTTTTTTCGTTTATTAATTTTTCTTTCGATATTTTCCCGTCCCACCCCCGCAGGTGCCATGGACAGTCTGGCCCGGGGTCTGCGCAATGCAGAGCGAGTCATCAACGATGGAGTGTTGGCACGAATGTTGAAGGTAACGAGGATTTTCGTTCTGATGATGACCGTCTAAGTTGTGTTTCGCACGAAACTTTCTTCAAATCCAGGAGCGCTACATCACCTACGACGAGTGTGACCTCGGTCGAAAGCTGAAGAACGAAAACGCAACGTTGGAGGACTGCGAGGTAGAAACTAAAAATCTTGAAAATGGAAATATGTATTATTTATGAATAGGAAATCACGCAGGTTCATAAGAATTGTAACTGTTTTGCAGGCGCATGTAACCAAACGAGGCAATCCCAAGATGAGGTCAGGTCATCAAGAACATTATGAAAGCATACTGAATAGATACATATAAAATGGATATTTGCGGAACTTGTTTGTTCAATGTAGTCAGTCTTCATGACTTGATTTAGCTTACTCATATTGTCATTCCGCAACAGAATGTCCAAACCATAATTGATTAACATACATACAGTACACTGTGTAGCTATATCATATCTGTAGATTTTCAGTGGCAGCAGATTCATTTGCATGCGCAATATCTTCTTATTTTCATACTGGATTGTTTTAGTGCCTAATGTTTATTTATGCAAAATATGTAAATACCCAAACTCGTAGCACAGTCGAAAATACGAGAAACTGATGGCTGCATGTTTTCATTCGCACCATAAGTCACTTTTCCAGATCTGCAAATAATACACACCAAATCGGGCTATACAGTTACGCCACGCCCATCGCAACAACCCACGGTTTTCATTTTCCTTATATTTTTGCGTGATGTCTCCCGATTATACGGAGTACGTTGCTGAATGAAGTCGAATTGAGACATTGAGTTTCGGGTTACAAAGCCAAAACTTGACAAACTTACTGGGTTCGATCGTTAAGGTGTCTGCGCGTGGTAACAGTAGAAAGCTGGAACTTCGGACGAGTTATGAGTGGATACCCAGAAATTTTTACAAGGCCAAGAACTTTGCGCCCACACCCTTTCCATTTCTCCGCGATGTTTTTCGTTACTCCTTTATATTTACTCAATCAATTTTTCCAGTGACCAGCCTGTCCGCATGAAGTTACCAAGCGTGTCGCTGGGACCACGGTTCGTTTGACACAAGCCCATGTTTAGTTCATTGGGAGCAAGTCGCAATCCTATAAGTAGTGCCTCCTGTGCACCCAAAACAGTTCGTCACGTGAACTATTATTCTCCAAAAAGACTTTTGCTTTGATTGAAAGACCAGGATTGTGAGCTTTGGAGTGCGCCACATGTCCCGCACATTCTATGCAAGGTATACACTAAGTCGAAACGAAAAGAGGTCTTGCGCTGAGAATATAATTCGTCCGAGTTGGGCAAACTTACATAACCCTGGTTTCTTGCTTTATGTCACGCCCCATGGTTTCTTGTCTTTTTTGTGGGTCCCCTGATCGAAATTGACGGGTTTTTTCATTCCAAGAAGTGGTTATATTTAAAGTGTACTTCAACTACCCAACGTTGCTGTTGAAACATCATCTAGTACAGGTCGCCCGATGGGTAAATTTTTGTCACATTCCGCAAAGAACGCAACTTGACACCAGCAAGAGTGCGCCGAATAACTTTCATACTGCTCATAATCACAACAGAGTGTACGCCAAAGTCTCACGAAACAATTTTTCTTCCTCAAGTGCAATACGCTCAAAGAGATAGAATGTTTCTTTTGTGCCCTGGGCTCGTGACAAAACGGCGTAGTGTGTCCTCTTTTGGCTCACTCATTTTGACTACAGTATATCCAGAAGTACGGTGCCCCATAGCTGGGCATGGCTAATACTGTTTGTCAGAAATAGTTTCCCCAAAAAATACCCATCAAGAACATCCCGCTAAGGGATTGCCATTTGGTCACTCACTAGCAGGGTTGTTTCAAAAAAAGTGGTCAATTAAAAAATTAAAAAAAAAATTTTTTTTGAAACTCAGATTTTGCTTTTTTTTAATAAAAAAAGTTGCCCAAAAAGGGCTGAAATGACCAAAAATGGCCTTTTTCGAGGCCAAAAATTGGCACTTTTTTCCTGTGGACGGGACAATTTTTCCAAAATCGCGCCTGCGGCGCCCTGTATTGTCCCCAAATCCGTACAGGGATGCGCGGGGCTGGTCTTTCATAGTGATGTGGCACCGATAATGTACTACTGCATGCTACTACACATGTATATATACAAGTCTGGTGCAAAACCGGGCGCGCAAAGTCGATCTGACACGCAAGATTTGGGCTGTAATCGATATTTTGATGGTCGTATACCAGATACACGGCATTGGATGCATTAAAATACGTTGTACTGCATGCTACAATACATTAGAGTAACATCGTTAGTCAACATCAACCTCAGACTGGTCGGAGACCATAGAATCTGCACAATACTAACGGGTGTCACCACACAAGTTGGGTCTCAGGCGAAAATTTTTCAATTTTTGAAGAATATGTTGTATCGATTTCATTTATCATGAAACGTCGTTTGCAACACTTTTTCTAATAAAAAAAAATTTCGTCAAAAAAAATCAAAAAAATTTTTAAAGAAAGCTCGTTAATAAAAATTTTTTTTTCAACCCTGCTCACTAGTGCTGCGCTCACTACGCAAACATCCCGTGCCCATAATCGTCTCTTGTTGCGAACAGCGCGACCAATGCTGTTTATACTAAGGATTTAAGCTGAGACTTCAGATGGGAAATACTGTATCGACCGGCAGATTTGGCTCGGTGGAAAAAGCCACTTGAGTGTGATTCTAACGCTTGATATCGCTCCCCGTGTTGGTATGTGCTGTTTCTATAGACCGAATGGTGACCATACATATTTATGTGCATCCCTGCACTACTATGGCAGTACAAATGTTGTGTTGCCACCATCAAGGGCCAATTGCGCAGGTATAACTCGGTTTGGTGACCGTAGGAAGCCACAAGGCATGTAATGCCTATACCATGTCACTTCACGATTCGCCTTTGACAGGATAACCCAATCAGTCATCGTCGGTTCGTAAATGCAGATTTTGTTGAAGCCCCTGCCCATTAATAACAAGTCTGTCAGCAGCCCTGCCAAAGCGAATCCATTCACAAAAAAAGCTTTTAAGGCCGTAAACTCTGTTTGGATTTCGAAAACCATGTTACTGCATTGAGCCGAATATAGAGTTTGACAATGTGGTATACTTCTGACAATTTTTTGATGCAGGCAGTATCCGGACCGCCTCACCACAGGCCAGTGACGGATCCAGCTTTTGGCCAAGGGAGGGGCCAAATCCAACAAGTCATTTTTATCTAGTGCTTATTCCGGTTTTGAAGTCATTTTTATCTAGTGCTTGTTAAAAATTTCTCGCTTTTCACCCCAATATCATACAAAATGTGACAATGCGCGCGAAATATTCACACTTTTTACGCGAGCGAAAGCCAAATTTCACTGAAAATGGGTGAATCTAACGCGCATCTAATTTTTGGACTTTTGAAGTGTATCAGAGTGAAAATCCTGCGATTTTGGGGTCCCTTTTCCTTCTTCCTTCCGAAACGGTGGCCCCCTTTCAGGAGCCAAATGGACCAAAGGGGGGCATTGCCCCTGTGCCCCCCTAAATCCGCCCTTGCCACAGGCATAGAGTTTGTCACGTCAAGCAAAGAACCTAAAAGTAATGTCTTCCAAAACAGCTTCATTTATCCGAATAGCATCGTCTTTGCCCTTTCTATTTAAAATACCAAACTAACGTCCATCTCACGTTTAACGTTTGCTCTCTGATGAGCCACCACAGTACGGACCACGCCTATAGCACACCGCACCAGATGACATGTACATATACATAGCTGTTTTTCATTTGAACCATTTTTCATTCACGCTCCGACTTCCAGTTTAATTTCCTGACATCACGATTGTTGTGCGGGTATTTAGCCTGTCACATGCAGGTGCTGTGGCTATGGACTGTTGCGGGCATACGTTTGCGTGTTGTTATCGAACGCAACGCCCAGTCATCAGGACATAAAAAAATAATCTGCGTTTTGCTTGCTTGCAACATGAACAAAGATTTATCGTCTCACTAACCCATCTACAACTTATACCGCATTGTTGGCTTGACCATGTTTGGCACAAAATTTTTTGGTCAGGGTTGTCAGGGTTCATTTTAATCAGTCATTTGTCCAACTTTCATTCGCTTCTTGTCAACCTAAAAAACACGCAACACTGCTTCTGCTCTACCATGCAGCTTTGTATCCAATTTCATGCGAGTTGGTCCCACAGCATAAACATCTTGATTGCGGTCTGCCGCGCCAGCACTGTGGCCCATAACTTGATAATGTGGCCGAAACATGCAACCAGTTGCCACACAGCGCGCCTGTTGAAAAACTCTGCTTGAAACCCGGTGTATAATCGTGTTTTTCAGCTACTTAGGTTTTTTTGGACACATCGTTTTCGAAATGGCCTCTTCTCTGATTTTTTGAGTGTCGAAGTGTGAGGTGTTTTTGCCACGGTTGCGTTCACAACTATATATTTTACGGGGGTCCCATACTCGGCTCCACAATTCTTAAGGAATGTCATAAAGGTACAAGTACGGATCCTATGGTTCCCGCCAGTAATGGGCCAAAGATTTGATGTCCACTAGACCATGTTTTGTCGTTGGTGGTGTTCTGTACGGGTGTCATTGATGTTTCAGTGCAATATACTGTCGCAGTGGTGTGGCAAGAATAGCCTCCCAATAATGGCGTGCACCAGCAAGGTCTGTGTGTTGCTGTTGTGTCTGGTGTTGATTGGCAGCAGCATTGTGTCAGCACAAATTATTGTCGAACCCGACGACGATTCACTCGGATACGCCGACAACCAGTTGAT
Organism: Rhynchonema sp. JSB1_4; assembly: GCA_030248065.1. Taxonomy (NCBI): domain Eukaryota; kingdom Metazoa; phylum Nematoda; class Chromadorea; order Monhysterida; family Xyalidae; genus Rhynchonema; species Rhynchonema sp. JSB1_4. Next base: position 7,997 of record JASAMV010007056.1, read on the forward strand.
GACACGACGTGGCCGCGGAGTGGCCAGTTACGGTGGGTGGGTGGTGTTGATCGACCGGTGCACCATGGGCATGATAACAGGCTGATAGTCAATGCGAAATGGTTGGACATTTGCACAAGCAGTCAGTGACTTCACGCCGCTGATCGTGGTGCGTTTGTTGAGCGCAAGGGAGACTTGTCACCGTCACTTCGCTCCTCTCTGGCGATAATTTTTGAATGATTCAAGGCTGACTCAGGGTTTCCAATCACACTGGACACCAGGCTATGATCTCACGGCCGAAACCGGTAACAACACTGCAGTGTTCTCGCAAGAGAATGCCAGTTTCGTATGCTGTGACATTTGCACACAACAGTCAACGGAAACTACCTGGCTCGGCGGGGCCATAGCACATTATGTCTTCCAAGGTGCACGATTCGTTTACCAGGCAAGTGAAACATCAGCCAACCATTATTCTATTACAGGTCGTTTGAGTCACATCAGCCGTGAGAGATGGACACCTCCCAGATGGGCACAGGTGTACAAGTAGACACAACAACAAGGCTACCAAGTGCGCGTGGGTCAACCCACCACCCACCATGTTTCGTTGAGCCCCATCAACAAGTGAAATGTGAAATCTTCCGTTCGGAGTGTTGAGCTACATCAAAAATGATATTTTATTTGCTACGGAGTCTGTGTGCGCGTGTGTGTGTTACTCAATAATATCTTCTCCATATATTCTAGTTGAAACAGGTCCATAGCAATCCCCAATCCATGAATAAAATTGAGATAATTGACTGCGAAATGAAAAAGCTGATTGATAATCAACAATAAAACAGTTCAGGAAAGTTGGCCAATTTGCAGCACAGAACTGATTGCCATCGAGCAAATGTACCAAGCAGGCAGATATTTTAGTCCTTACTAATAAAAAAGTTGCAGAATTCATAGTAAATTCTATCAATTTAGTCATCTATCCTTGCTTGAATCACACTTTATCCTTGATCAGTTGTTCACTAATGGTCCACAGCTTGTCTTGCAGTGAAACATCATCGGCCAAACGGTGTGCTGGCGTGTGCCAACAATCGATGTAATACCTGCATTTATTGATTCCTAATGTTACTCAAATTCCAAAAACCCATGTTACTGGACATAATAACCATTGCGATTGCATAATTTCTATCTGACACCCTGCCCCTTCCCAGATACGATCTCGAGCCCAACAACCTTGCGTTGAGACAAGCCCAACGCAAACGCTAACCTTGCATCATCACAAATCTCATCAATGACCGGATCAACAGCACAGAACACAGTGGTTGATGCACCTTGACTCAGTGACTTTGTGAACGGTTTGCCGAACCAGGTCGCCAAACGAACCCACCGGTCTTTGAAAATGTCTGTGTGTAAAATTCCGATTCACTCGCTGGTTCTGTGTACGGCAGACGATGGCAAAACCACCACAACAACGTGTGCACAAAATGAAGTTAACCGATGGTCATTGGCATGGATTTTTTTTAACCAAATTTAGTAGCTTTTTAGCTACTAAATTTTTTGAAAAGCTAGTAAATTTTCAAATTTAGTAGCTTAAAAGCTACTAAATTTTGTATTTTGGCCAAAAAAGCTAGTAAATTGGCATTTCAGCGGCAAAAAAGCTACTAAATTTTTGATTTTACTAGCTTCTTGCTACAAGCCCATTTTGAAAAAATAAACCCTGGCATTGGGCCCCAAATGACTTGTACGGTTTTGTTATCATGCCCATTCGCGATGGTTCAGCACAAGCTGACCACTAACTACAACCCCGACCAACTGGTACGTATCATGCCGGGATTTAGTGACACAGCCCTGATGCCTTTGTCCTTGTATCGTCTGTCCAACGCGTTCGCGAACCAAACGTTGCACATTTTCGATTTGCCATAATGCGTCATCACGTTCATCATGCCTGCAAATAAGTGTGCAAACTAGACGAGTTAGTGGAAGGTATTTTATACTGTACGTCACTAAGGATATGCTGGTGGGCTGACTTGTCGATGTTCCACAGAGTATACACGAACACAACATTCATCCACACGAATACCTGTTCCCAACGGAGTCGTCAGCAATTCGGGCGTTAGCTGATCCAGCTGTAGGTTCTTGGGCATCCCTGAAAAGATCTCCACTAGTTCATAAAATGAAAACTTCACAAAATTGAAAAGTGGAATTTGCTGGGTGGAAGTAGACAATCAGTGCAAACAGGCACCCAGAAGCTTATGAAACATCAGCCAATTTTGTACGTATACCTTGACAGCATGAGCCAAACTTAGATCAATCCAGTCAGTCGTGTCCATTTTTAACAGGCATTCAAACTTGATTTTTAAGCTCCGATAAAAATAACGCTCACACACATGGCTGTAAGACTGGTGAAGTTTAGCTAATGATAAGAAAATCATTTCATGTGACGTGTGTTTGTCGTTTTCAACAATGAAACATCAGCCAACCAGGTCCGCGTCTGTGACTCTCTGACGACACGACCACAATTCTGGCCGGTGTTGATCGAAGTATGACATCCAACAACAATTGAGTCAAATAGAACTGTGCCAGATGATTGACGGCAAACGTCGTCTCGTAACCATCTACTGTACGATCCGGATCTTGCGAGCCGAGAATGCCAGCGTTCAGAATCAGCACGTGTAATGGCCTGTAAGATAGATGGGGCAAAGCCAAATGGGGACAGCAGTGCTCCGACGGACAGTCGTGTTGCGAAACACTCAGTTGTTCAAAGCACCAGAAAGATGCTGAAGCCCCAGCACCCCAGATCAATCTGGCATGTCCCCCACGTCCAGATGCGGAATATGCTGTTGAGCCATCAATCCACGTTGCACGTCTTGTGCGACCACCCGTCTGCCCACTGGCTGTCGACAAGAATGCCAGGACGAAATGCCGAGAAATCGGCAATGGGAGCGCTACTGATCGACAAGCTACCCAGCCTGGCCCGTATTTATCTGAGGCACGACATATGCACACAAACCACTGCTAATCCCACGTAACCAACCATCCTTTGTCAATATATTCGCCGGCGGCACGTTTCACACTGGCCAACGACTTGAGATCGCACTGTACGATGTCGATGTTCGCGTCTGGCTGCAATCAACAATAATCATTATCCGTTGCTTGTCTGTCGGCTTTTACTATTATTTTCGCAAGCATGTCAAGAAAGCATCGATACGCATTCGAGTGTTCAGTGGTATTTTTTTCAATATGTAGATCAAAAACATTTTGAGCTGTGATTTATTCGGTCGGGGGTTGAAGGCAGACGATTTAAAATCATATCCACTCAAAAACAACCCAAAAATGCTTGTCCCATATCCAGGCCACCCACATAATCATCAACAATCCTTGCATGTAACGCCTTGCCGGCATCAACATTCCGAATGAACATCACAACATGTGCACCAGCCATCGACAGGGAACGGGCAGTTTCGATGCATGAAATCCAATGGTGTGTGAGCCATTGATACCGTATTACAGGGTGGCTTGAGAGACAAAAGTGCACAATTGAGCTAATCGTAACGTGCACATCTCATTCTCGAAGTGTCTTCAAATCTTTAAATGGCAAAAACAGCAAAGGGCAACGATCCCCCAAATCAACCAACCGATTCCGGACGTGGTGCCTGTGATGGCTATGGTTTTGTCCTTGAGATCCATTCCCTTGACCACATCCTGTGCCGAACTGCGACTATTGAATCGACGGGTGGGCGCCATTCCGATAAGGAATCACCGAATGGAATGTTGCGCGAAAACTATGTAAATATTCGCAGATGTCTGAGGATTATGCTCTCCTGGACTGAAGTGAACATCTTTGAAAACATATAAAAAACAGAAGATCAACAAAATCGTTGACGGATATTTCAGACAAGCGGTTTCGATCAACAGCCCAGTCAAATGTGCCGAACTTCAACACAATATCAGAACGCCAAAAAATGAGTGCTTTGTCTGAAATTTTATCGGTTGTGCAGCAAATGCAATCTATTTGCTGCGGAGTCATTACTCATCATATTTTCCATTCATTCCGCTCGAAACAGTTCCAATCACAATTATAAAAATAAAATTGAGAAAATTGATTGTGCATATGAAAAAGCTATTGACAACATATTATAATATGAAAACAATCGCAGAAAGATGATTGTTACACTTGTATGGTAAATTTTCAAATTCGCTGCCGCACAATAAAATACGCCCCGTAGTTAATGTCACGTTCTGAACCCGAACGCTAACCACGCGCAGTTCTGAAACATTGCGCGCAGCTGCCTGGCTGGCTGGTAAACTGCACGCGCGTCTGCTGCCCGAATGTTTCAAAAACTGGCTGTCAGATTTAGAACGTGACATTAACTATGGGGCGCATATCACTGTGCGGCAGCGAATTTGGAAATTTACTCCAACTTCTTGTAAATTCACGGAAGTATTTCGTGACCAGATGCTTTGTTTCCTTGATTGAATCACACTTTATCTTTGATCAGCTGTTCACTAATTGTCCACAGCTTGTCTTGCAGTGAAACATCATCGGCCAAACGGTGTGCTGGCGTGTGCCAACAATCGATGTAATACCTGCATTTATTGATTCCTCAAATTCCAAAAAACCCATATTACTGGACATAATAACCATTGCGATTGCATAATTTCTATCTGACACCCTGCCCTTTCCCAGATACGATCTCGAGTCCAACAACCTTGCCTTGAGACAAGCCAACGGACGCTAACCTTGCATCATCACAAATCTCATCAATGACCGGATCAACAGCACAGAACACCGTGGTTGATGCACCTTGACTCAGTGATTTGGTGAACGGTTTGCCGAACCAAGTCGCCAAACGAGACCACCAATCTTTGGCGATGTCTGCGATGTTAAGCACGGTTCAAATATGAAACATTCCTCTGAACAAGTATCAACCTCATATGAACAAGGTGGGATCCAAATCTTAGAAACAGACTCCAAGGTCTTGTTATCATGCCTATTCGTGCTGCCTCAGTACAAAATGACCCCAACCAACTAGTGGGTATCATGGCACCGGGATGTAGTGACACAGCCCTGATGCCTTTGTCCTTGTATCGCCTGTCCAACGCATTCGCGAACCAAACGTTGCACATTTTCGATTTGCCATAATGCGTCATTGCGTTCATCATGCCTGCAACAGTGAGTGTGTCACGGACAAAACAGCGGTTTTTGAAAGACAACAGCCACTGAATTGAAATAAATATTTGCTGACAGCAGTGTAGGCCTAAGCTTAAGTCCAAACCTAACCACAAGCCGACGCCTAAGCAGAAGTCTAATGACAAAGACAAGTGCCTTCAATACCCGCTGTCTTATTCTCCGCTGTTTTGCCCATACAGCGCATGGCCGAACACAAATCACTCTGACGCACGAGTATGCGCACCTGTTCCTAACGGTGTCGTCAGTAATTCGGGAGTCAGCTGATCCAGTTGTATGTTCTTGGCAATGCCTGAAAAGACTTGAATGTTTCACAAACGTTTCAGTCAGTTCAGCACGCTCAAAACCGAAGGTTTGAAATAAATGATTGGTTTTGGTGTTCATTTTGCGGTGCGCAAAAATTTGGAAGAAGAATCAGTTGACGAAAAAGCAAGCTCGTGTGCGAAAAATTGATCTTTTTTTGGGCACTGCAACAAGGCAAAGCATGGATGATTTTCATGTTCCCGGATTTGTAGGTTAATTATTTTGAGATGAAGGTACAATAGTTTGGAGAATTAAGTTTAATGAAAATAAAAGTATAAAATCTGTTCATGAATGTTCATTCCGTTACCCACTCATGCTCAACAATGAAACATCAGCCAACCAGGTCCGCGTCTGTGACTCTCTGACGACACGACCACAATTCTGGCCGGTGTTGACCGAAGTATGACATCCAACAACAATTGTGTCAAATAGAACTGTGCCAGATGATTGACGGCAAACGTCGTGTCGTAACCATCTACTGTACGATCCGGATCTTGTACACCAACTATGCCCGCGTTTAGGATGAGCACGTGTAGTGGCCTGTAAGCGATGCAAAGCAAATGGGACAACTTGATTCCGAAAACTGCCCCACATACGTATGTATTTGAGATACTATATGGGTTACTAATCCCACGTAACCAACCATCCCTTGTCAATATATTCGCCAGCGGCACGTTTCACACTGGCCAACGACTTGAGATCGCACTGTATGATGTCGATGTTCGCGTCTGGCTGCAATCATCATCGGTTTGTTTGCGTGTGTGTTGGCTTTGGGCTCTTCTCTCGAGAATGTCAGGACGGACAGAAATAACGAGTGTCAAAAACGTTTGAGCTGTGATCTATTCCGTCGTTGAAAGCACATGATGTGAACTAATCGACCGCGCGCCCTTCAGCAAAACAACCTACAGTGCCTGTCCCATACGAAGGGCATTACAGGTTAGGATACGACTAACATAATCATCAACGGTTCTGGCATGTAACGCCTTGCCGGCATCAACATTCCGAATGAACATCACAACATGTGCACCAGCCATCGACAGGGAACGGGCAGTTTCGATGCATGAAATACCATGGTGTGACGTCAGAATGAGCACGGCATTTGCAATTATTATTGCACTGAATTTGGAAAATACAGGCATTCAGGTGAACCACATAAAAAGACAGGCTAATCAGCCATTCAAAGCGACCCTTCTTTCCTCGAGAAATGTCTTCAAATTTTCATTCACAAACCCATTACCGACCAAGCACGCCCAACTCAACCAACCGATTCCGGACGTGGTGCCTGTGATGGCTATGGTTTTGTCCTTGAGATCCATTCCCTTGACCACATCATGTGCCGAACTGCGACTGTTGAATCGACGGGTAGGCACCATTTCGATAAGGAATCACTGAATGGAATGCGAAAATGCTACAAAAGGAAAAGGTGTAAAAAGCTAGTGTCGTCGGTTTCACCTTTCTAAATAACAAACAAATGAAATGATAACGGGAACATCGTGTGTCGCCACAAAGCAAACCACCCCCAAAAAATTGAAAGCAAAGAACAACAAGAGCATTGACAAATAGACAAGCGGTTTCGATCAACCATCAAGTTAAGTTGGCCGAACTTTCAGCAACACGACAATAAACAGCAAAATTAAGTTATTGCTTGAATTTTTTATCACAGAGATGTATAAAACCAAAGGAGTACAGTTGAGATAAGACGATTTATGTGCTTATCATAACAGACAGGTTTTAGTGCAACATCAGTTATAAACATCGCGGCAAGTGGAGGCATAAGAAACCGGATGGTAGACCAGGAAAAGTAATGCTAAAAAATTCAATCACAAAGCATACGACGAGATAAACTCAATAAAGCTGGTTAGAATGCAGTTACCAAACGAACAACCACGCAAGATCAAAAATAGCAGTGCTATTTATCTAGCGGGCACAGAAGATTGGCAAAGCTCTGGCGATCTGCAATGTGTACGTAGTTTACAATAACGCGAAACGTACATGTAACGATCTGCAGGGCGTGGTCCAGTGGTACGTTGCGACAATGACGACCTTGTGTGAGGGAAGCTGCTAGTGAGCCACCCAGTCGGTTACACGAGCGCATCAGCATTGCTGCCGCCCGATATGACCAATGAAAGACTGCCCCATTCGGGTGCATCCGGGTTGGTCACCATCAGTCTACAGTACCGACGGTTCATACGTTGTCGGTGACCGGGCAAAATGTCGACGTGTAGACCGATCTCACGCAAAGCGCGCACAACCTGACAAGAAACGATCGTTTGACTTAAAATGCTTCGCTAGTCAACATCATTATACACATACCATCACATCGCCCCTGCACTGCCATTCATTGACATGCAGACGATTGAGACCCAAACGGGACAACCAGTGCACCACCAGGTTGCTGCAAGGCGAGAAAAGCGACTGTGTATTTTTGGGTTTCTGTAAGCGGTTGCCGAAAACACCGAAGTTACACGAAATACTGGTCGCACGAGATAGAACATTTTGAACAACAAAGCTACAACTCTTCCGAAGAAAGCAAACCAGAATGTCAACTAATTGTCCACCTAAACGTACCAGAAGGATCCCCTGTAGAGCGCGGGCAGTGCCGTAGCTTCGAGAATGAACCTATCCAATTTCGGGCATTTATCAGCGACGATTTTGAGCCATTCCACCATGTGAATGCTGGATTGTGAATGTCGCACACCGTTCATGTTCAGATGCAATGTGGTACACGATGAGAGGATCTTTTTCGAAATTTGCGTCCAGAATTCCAACACTTCGAAATCAGAATCCAGTTGATCTGTAAAACAACCCAAACTCTGATGAACAAACATTGCTAATATAAACATTCCATTTCTACTTTAGCAAAGACTGTTTTAGTCATGCTGCATTAAAACCGTGCCCACAACCCCCGCTTCTATTGTTTGATGTTTCAATGAATGTTTAGCACCTGTCTACCTTTACACAAATTTGCACACCAGATATTAACAGAAAACAGACTCCAGTCCAAGCACTCATCACCAGGAACATTTCGATTTATTGTTTAGTAGCAACAGGGTAAAACGAAGAAGATGATCGTTTTTGAGGTTTGAAACAAACGGGTAGCATACATTTCCATCCAACGCACCATTGTCGCCGCCACAGCGTGACTCCAATCTAAGTGTGTCCAACCAATCAGGCACCATTGTGTTCATAGTGTCTGCCAGTGCCCCGCTGTCCGGCCAATGCATCAGGATCAGATGCAGATACGTCAGGGAACGACCTGTAATATGCACCGGGGTGGATTCGGACTCCTTGTCGTCTGGACGGTCTGCCGTTGACCTACACTCTCAAGAACGACTGTTTATAGTTGTTCACAAGGTCGGGACCTGCTTTGCTCAATAATCCAGAATTGCAGTCGTACAAGGAAAAAAGTTGCCGCTGTTATCATGCTTATCGACAACATCTCAGACACAGTTGGAGCTGATAACACAAGCGCAATCTCAAAGAGCACAGCCAACCGCGGATCAACTGCAGCATGGCCGACAGCAGTTCGGGGTCACGTTCAGGCGGCAACTGTATGAGACGCAGACTGGACAGACGAACCGATCGCACAAACGTTAATGCATCGTAGATGGACAGATGGGAGGCTCGTAGGGTGGGCAGATTGGTGGGCGTCTGTGGGCATCGACGTTGGCATTAGGTACATACGTATCTTGGTGGGATTTGGTAATGATTGCATGCAGGGTTGAAAAAAAAATTTTTTTTATTAACGAGCTTTTTTTTAAAAAAAAATTTTTTTTTGATTTTTTTTGACGAAAAATTTTTTTATTAGTAAAAGTGTTGCAAACGACGTTTCAGGATAAATGAAATCGATACAACATATTTTTCAAAAATTGAAAAATTTTCGCCTCAGGCCGAACTTGTGTGGTGACACCCGGTAGTATTGTGCAGATTCCATGGTCTCCGACCAGTCTGAGGTTGATGTTCACTAACGATGTTACTCTGATGTATTGTAGCATGCCGTACAACGTATTTTAATGCATCTAATGCCGTATATCTGAGATACGACCATCAAAATATCGATTACAGCCCAAATCTTGCGCGTCAGATCGACTTTGCGCGCCCGGTTTTGCACCAGACCAAAAGATAAAAGACCAGCCCCGCGCATCCCTGTACGGATTTGGGGACAATACAGGGCGCCGCAGGCGCGATTTTGGAAAAATTGTCTCGTCCACAGAAAAAAAGTGCCAATTTTTTGCCTCGAAAAAGGCCATTTTTGGACATTTTAGCCCATTTTGGGCAACTTTTTTTAATTAAAAAAAAGCAAAATCTGAGTTTCAAAAAAAATTTTTTTTTAAATTTTTTTTTAATTGACCACTTTTTTTGAAACAACCCTGATTGCATGTAAAGCAGCGTTATTAAATACTGCACTGTCTTGGAAAGGGGGAAGATGCTTTGATAAGCACAGATGAATACCTTGACACGATTCTACAACCACAAGAGGGATTTGATCATGGGGGTTTGAAACTAGAAAAAAACCAATGATCAGATGCAAAATGAGATTTTTTATACGATTGCTAACACAGAAAAACACCATTGCGTTCATGTACATTTCAGGAACATCCTGGTACCTTGCACGCTAAAAGGGTAAAAACACATACGATAATTTTTTTGCCAACCTGTACACAACGTGATTGTATGTCGCAGTACAGCTCAGCGCCGTCAGCACAGAGTCTTGGCAGTGCATTCAGCACATCCACAAACTCGGTGCAATCGGCGGCGTTGAAGAACTCGTAGTTGAGTGCAATCCAGGACAGGGCAGTGGCTCGTGGCATAAGGCGCATCCAGACGTTGAAACACTGCAATGCACGTGGTGTCGCGTAGTGAACAGGATCGAGGACACAAGGTGACCGAAACAACACGCTGGCACTGTGGTTTCGAACACCAACTCGTGCGTTGTGATTTATTACTGAACCTGCACTTTCTTCGTCCTCGGCGCACAGGCGACCAGTCTGATCGATTGTAAACCAGTGAATTTGGGCAGATATGTCAACAGACCGGAATCGAAATCGGACACACTGTATTGTGAACCGTTCAGCTCGACTAGGACGCCTGAAATGTGTTGATTAGTCAGCAGGGGGTATTCAATACCAGTTAGTGTTGTCAACAAATATCGCAGCTGGACAAAAACTGAGCACATGGTTGGTGACATGTAAGCCGCAAACGTGTTATTTTTTGCTGAAAGGCCCCCGTGATAGTTTTCCGACTATTCTTGACGAACGTTTCCACGTCGAAAAAGCAAGCTGTCGCGCTAATTTTGAAGGTCCGAAATTTCAATCGATTGAGACAACGGTTGTTGAAACTAACTACATATGTAAATATAACTGACTTCCATCTGTGCATCTTCTCAAGACACAGCGTTGCACATTGCACCAAGCCAAAGGATGCAGTAGAGCGGCATTGAATGCTCGTGATATACGGCCACATTGTAGTTTATCACTCAACTCAGGGATGTGGGAGACGACGGAGGACAGCACCTCAGGGGGTAGGTCGGAGAGACCAGCGGACATGGTTCGACATCGACCTGCGCAAAGAACAGCAGTTAGTGCACTGTTATGTCCGGTTTAGTAAAACAGCACATGCTGTCAGACCGCTGGGAAACGGACGTGCACACAGTATTTGTGGAAACCATGGAAAATAAATATATCGTTTTATTACAAACGAACCATAAACAGCAAAAATATCACAGCACACGTTGCAACACTCTGAACATTATCAATTTTTATTCACAGCGCGACGAGATTCAAAATCATTCAGCATTCCAACAGCGATTTCCCAGAATTTCTCTTGCAGTCGCGTGTCTAACGCATCGTCACTCGGCTTACACGGCCAGCAATTGTTGATGTAGAATGTCCTGCAATGAAGTGTTTCAGTGTTCTACTAGTGTGCCTTGCGCGGCAGGTGTGAACAAATGAGTCAAACAAGTTTAGCGGCTAATCAACAGTAGACCTGTCTCGCCAGCAGCCAGTCACCGTAAATTCCATGTGACCAGCAAAACCAGTTTTAGCAGATGACAACGTTGGCTGGCACAGTCCAAAGACAACCAACACGCACTTTGACAACGATCCATCGAGTTCACCACAGAACATAGCGTGCAACACGCTCGCACTCGCTTGTTCCATTGATTTGGCGTACGGTCGCACCAACGTGTGGATGAGACGATACAGGTAGGAATTGCGCACAAGACCTGGTGAAAAGAGAAACACGAATCATGCAACGTCTTTTAAACACAAGCATGAAACGAGAAGCCATTTGTTGATGCGCTGACAATAAACTAAAGGAAAACAGCAATCACGCCAACCAGTGGCGAGCACATTGCCCGGGTGCACAGCCGTGACCGTGATGCCCCGGGTTTGATATCGTTGATTAGCCACAAATGCTGCCCACAAGAGTGACAGCTTGGACAGGTTGTAGGCTTGCCAGTGGTAGTAGCTCTGCAAGCTGATTGAAGAGGAATTGCAATCAAAGAAATCAAGATTCTCTGCAAGTTGACGGTCAGCGACGTTGAATGTGATTATAACAGCGAAGGCCGTGAATCTTGTTATCATCCCGTTTGGTGACATCATGCCCGCCTTCACCCCGATGGAAAAACTAATCAAACCTGCGCGCTCGTCGGCGACAAGTATCTCTGAGTCAGATCATCCGGTTTCAGACCACATCCTGAATTATCAGGTTCAAAGAGAAATCGATGCGACTCGGCCGAGACGAGCACCACCCTTGACGGTCGATTGGCAATAAGTTTGTCTTTGAGCAATCGAAGCAGATACATTTGTGACAAACAGTTGACTTGGAATGTCGACTCGAAACCGTCAACTGTGAGCACGAATGGTTGAGCGAATACGGCCGCGTTCAAGATCAGATAATGGATCGGCCTGCGGGCCACAAAATGCTTTTGGAATCTTCCTCTGAACAGAAAACAAACGGGCATCATTACCAGTCTGATTGCAAGTATTCATCAGCGCATCTGTGCACACTTTCCAATGATGTGAGGTCGCAGTGCATGTGGTGCAGTCGATTTTCCTAAAATAACTCATTGAGCTAAACTAAATTCAATCGCTTTGGTAATTGATCAATTACTTCTTGTCTGACACTCTTTTTATTCTGACGGAACTTGAACAAGCAAAGCAGTGTGAATTCCGTGCAGCACATCTCGTGACGCACGTATAATAAGTTATTATCACACTTGGCTGGGAGATGAACGCAAAACACTATTGGTGGCTAAAAAGAGACTCTATCTTCTTCACCACAAAGACACTAAAGTCAACATGGTGCTCACCAAATCCGTGTCTCCATGAATGCCGAGTGAACTCAATTGATCAGATGTGAGGCTTGACCGGCCTACATAGGTCACATGTGCTTTGTGCAACAACAGCCATTTGATCGTCTCGAACCCTGCAATGATGAGGAGCTGTAATTCATGTACTGCATGTGGTTGTGATTTGTTGCTGTCCTATCATTTCTCAAATCAAACGTCATTCATCTCAGCCAGGTGATGGCAAAAACATGGCAAAGAACCTATCTCAGTTGTCACCTGCAAAATGCGTTGATTGACAGAGATAAGTGTCAAAATTTACACTGTCACGCTTTGTCAGAAGTTGCGCAGAAAATGTTTCCAGCCCAGCACATGTTTCGCAGATAACAATGGAGTAAATATCCAGAATCTAAAGAAGACCACCACACCAACCAACACCGGACGTAGCGCCAGTGATGAGCACGTATTTGTGAGCCAAGTCGAGTCCGAGCATGACCTGTCTGGCCTTGGTGCTCGCATCAAACCGTCGATTGTAGTACCGACCACTGCCATCGTGGTCGTCGACCGCATACGCTAGACGTGGGTCCGTGTACGTTTGACGACCGGACGACGCGCTGTCAGGGAATAATGGGTGATTGCTGACTGGCACACAACGCGATGATGTCAACGACTACGAGGAATCGCGGTAAGGTCAGCTCTCAATGGCGTTGAATTTCGCTTTACCCCGCCTGCGCCGATTAGGTACAAAACAAAGTATCACACCACCGACAATACGACAAACGTTTGTGAAGATCATCGACTCGATTGCGATCGCAAATCTTGCTGTTTTTTTCGCGATGCAAACCCCATATTTGCCAAAGACTCACTGCTTATACACGATCTGTTCGTGCTGATCCGTGGTCTGTGTCCATCCTTCAGGCAAGCATCCAGTCAACCGTTTGCATTTGCCCGTTCGAGGGTGATTCCATTGCGTTGTGCGCGCTTCGTGACTGAAATCAAAAACTTAATTACAAATAAAAATAGCCTAAAATCACACCATTTTCGACAATACACCCACTTGACGTAGTAGACGAGTCCTTCCTGAGTGGTGCGCTCCTCCCAGCCACATGGCAACTCGTCATCAGAGTCACTATCCAAGTAGCCGAATGCCGGACCAGCCATTTTGACTGAGCAACAAAGATAGCCTGTCAATTGACTGGACAAAAACACGAATCGATACCTAAAAAATTGTAAGCGCTCTCAGGAGCACAGCAGGTGCATAGCGCGACCTTGTGTTCAATTGACCAATGAACAAAAACAAGATTGAGCAATTTTTATTCAATCTAGACAGGTTGACTAGAACAGATTTTGTGCAAAAATACAAGCAAGGCACCCACAAATAGGCAGGGCAGAAGGTATAGCACCAACAAACACCTACGCCACATCTTCTGCGATTTCATGCTCAGCACCGGTCTGTTCAATCACGTGACTACATCGATGGCACAATGCAGTGCGCTGATTGGTTGGCACCGCCCATCGACGACATCGATCGCATCGCTGATTAGTTGTTGGCGATGTGGACAGGGTGTACGGTAGATCGATGCTGTCGTCCCACGTCAATGTGACGGCTGCCGATCGAGTAAGATTTAGCAAGTCGCTAAAATCTGCAAAGTGGGAGAAGTCTGGCACATATGTAGTTGAGGGTTTTTTCAATTCCTATTTTGAGAACCAGAATTAACATATAGTCCGTCCATCAGCTCATGGCACTTTGTTTGGGAGGTTCAGGTTCCGTTATGAAAAATCGTTCCCCCGCAAGGAAATGTCAGAGAAAACGGCGCACAAAAATAAAATAAAACCGATTTCTCTTTCTTTTCTTTTTCGTGAGCCAACCGGAACCGGAACAGCACTGGATCCTGTCAAGCTTTTCAAAAGCAGATAGTCCATCCAATAGTCCATCCATCAGCTCCTGACAAAAAGTGTCATGAGCTGATGGATGGACTATACATTTTGTCACGTTCCCTCGTGTTTGTGCGTGCCTGCGATACGCGAAACGAAACTGAACTAAACGAACTAAACCTGAGCGTACCGCCGAGGCGATATGCCCCATTTAGGCTGCGATTAGATAAATGCGGAATGCGGAAATTGGTGAGCAGATAAATGCGGAACGGTAAATTTCTGTATTCCGCATTCCGCGTTTATCTGCTCACCTTTTCTTCCAGAAATTCAAAATTCCGCAAAGGTGAGCAGATATGCGGAATGCAGAGATTTGCCATTCCGCGTCTATCTAATCGCAGCCCTAGCCCTTTGCGCAAAACATTTTTGACTTCATAAAGGCAATCTAGCCGCTGATGTCACCGCCGCGAAATCTACAGTATACCAGAGGCTGAGATGTTCCACCGCTTCTCGGCTTAGACATGAAGCGATATTTACGTTGTTCGATGTTTCAGGCTGCTTTTCAGCCACGCGGCTGAGCTGAGTGCTCTATACTCAGCTCTGGGGGTAGAATTTTACAACACAGGGAATTTTTCTTTGGGTCACAGTTTGAGATAGAGTTGCTGCACTAATTTCGACCAGCGTAAAAGATGTTCATTAGCTGTAGAGGAATAACTTTTACGCTGGTCAAAATTAGTGGAACAACTCTATCTCAAACTGTGGCCCAAAGAAAAATTCCCTGTGTTATAAAATTGTACCTCTTCAGGCACATTCGGCTTGCACAGTACTCAGCTGCGTGGCATGAAACATTGAACTAAAAAAAAATCGCTTCATGTATAAGTCGAAAAACGGTGTAATGGCTCAGGCTCTGGTATACTGTAGATTTCGCGGCGGTGACATCAGCGGCTGGATTGCCTATATCAAGCTGTGATTGTGTAGCACCAGTCCGGTTACAAACGACATCGGCGTCGCAAACGTGTCCAAAACAATAGACTCATGAAACCGAGAGAACAATAATCAATACTCCCCCAGATGCTATACTCCCCCATCAATACTCACCGCCATGTTCACTACACGTATCCAACTGGCGCATTGCATCCCACAGTTGTCTGTCTCCAGTATTCACATTCAACACCAGTTGTGCGGCACTGTGTGCGTTTGTGGATAGGAAGTCGCGGACAACCGGCATACATTGGGCAATGGTTTGTGAGTGTGCTGCATGGATTGTGGTGGAATCAAATGACGGCCAACCCAACTTGAGACTGTGTGACAGCTGCAAAATGGATAAAAAAATGAATAAAATAGATACCAGTATGTAACTGCGTATATTATGTTTGAGCAAATATGCCTCCTGTGGTTGCGATAGCTCGACGCGGTTTGATCAGATTGTATTAATTTGCAGTGGACTTAGCCACTCAAAACATATCCGCACCTGACCATCTCTGGCTCGATGCATATTCACTTCGTCAGCCAAATGAGGTAAAAGCGGTGCGAGTAGTTGCACAATCGTACACAGCACGCGGTCGGTCACCGTTTGCGCACTGCGTCGATCTGGACAAACAACAAAAGTGCTGCATTGGAAAATAAGGACAAAGGAAAACAAAAAAACAAACGAAAAGTATGAATAACCAACTCAAGCTGTTCTCAGCATCGCAGTATAGTCGATCTTTTACTGCCGACACGTAGAAAGCGCCAAAGGTTCCGTTGAGAAACTTCTCCGTCTCATTGATCACAAACGAGAAGTCATGGCTGAAAACAAAAAAACATTCTGAAAAAAAAAAACCTAAGGTTGTGAAAAACAAATGCATCACGCAACCGACCGATGGTACGCTTGTTCACAACGATTCAACAGCATGGCGAGTTCACTGACCAGGTGATGATCAATCGATGATGTCAATGCATGGATGGGCACAGAATGATGCGAACGATCAAAGTCATTGCACACGCCTGCAACGAGACAATCCTGGGTTGCTGCGACTCTGATTTGATTCATGGCTAGGGTTTAAGCGATGTCGGGTGTCGGCACTCAAAAAAGTGTAGGTGTCGGGTGCTTCCAGATGTCAGGTAGGGTGTCGGGTTTTTGGGACCGAACACCGACACTTACGGTTCAAAACATCAATTTTGCAGAGAGAAGAATTTTGAGAGAAAATTTCTTCCAACCAAATGTTTCCGAAGGCGCAGAATGTAGCGCTTTGGTGTTCAATTTAAAAACACTTGAATTCAATAAATTGAGCCAAAAATTTGCATTAATGAGGCCAATAAGCAAAGTTTTGTCTCTTTTTGGTCCAAAAGTTCGATGTCGGGTATTTTTAGAACTGTCGGGCGTCGGATGTCGGCTTCTTTCTCAGATATCGGGTATTTCCAGATGTCGGGTGATGGGTGTCTGGCACCCCCGATCTCTAACCATAATCATGGCAATTGATTGTTGAGAGAATTGCAGTTTGACAGAGCTGAGTGTCCCAAGCCCAACCAACCAATCGCAAATCTGATGGTATTCCTGATCTGCCGTAGTCGTGTGTGCACACTCTGCAGAATGTCACCACTGATTCGCACAGACGCCGCATTACAACCACCGCCGTAGCTCGCCACCCACAAACGCAAACCGTCAACGCCAAGCGGTGGGCTCGTTTGGTGGCCATCTAGTTGCACGCCACCGGATATGATCTGCAAAAAAGGATCGATGATGCT
Source organism: Rhynchonema sp. JSB1_4 (assembly GCA_030248065.1). Taxonomy (NCBI): domain Eukaryota; kingdom Metazoa; phylum Nematoda; class Chromadorea; order Monhysterida; family Xyalidae; genus Rhynchonema; species Rhynchonema sp. JSB1_4. The sequence continues at coordinate 25,342 of JASAMV010007056.1, forward strand.
TTCTTGTCCTGGCCGTTTGCAAGAAAATAACGTAAGAATCGACTACATTTGTGCAATGAAATGGTGATCCGAAAAACCCACATAAACACAAAAGTGTTTCGCACATTGCATTGCACATAATCAGTTGGTTATCTGCACTAAATAATAACTTGCCTGCCACATCATGAAAGACAAACACCGAAAACCAAACCTGACTGGGATCGACCACATTGCCAATCGATTTCGACATTTTTTCCCTGTTTTCATCGACCACAAAGCCGTGCGAGACCAACTCCTTGTACGGAACGGGTGCACCAGCTGCACACGCGGTCCACAACAGCGACTGGAACCAACCACGAAACTGGTCCAGGCCCTCGATCACCAAATTACAACCATTGCTGCCAGGCTTGTCGGCAGCACAATGCCTGAAATACAAAGGGAGAATGCACATTTCAAACGATGCGGAAATGTGATCAAATTTCGTTCGCACTTTGAACTTCATCACGAAAGGAGGAAGAGAACTAATTATAATTTCAAAAAGTACCAGGGTACAATGTGAGTGTGAACGCACCAAGCACATCCGCTATCAAACCACACATCAAGTACATCAGTGTCTCGTTCAACGGCCACATCACGTGGGACGCCACATTCGTTGAGCAACTGACAGAAAAACAAAACAACCATACATGTCGTGTCGTTGCAGAACTTGATATTCAGTTCGTGTTGATATTAACTTTCTATTTTTTCATGTGTTGTATTTACGTGCGGTGCATTCACCGTTATATCTTTTCTTTTCCTTCTTTCACTTATTTTTAAGCAGGAGTCTGCACCATTTTGCTGCCATGACCTTGTGACGTTAGTGTACAGCCCGGCGTGGAAATGAACAAATTGAAATTATACACTAATCTTACTAAAACAACCAAAACGCCGTGCTCACCTCCCTAGGTGCCAGTTTTTCAATATCCCACGTCCACCAACAGTCAGCGCCATATTCTCTCACCAATCGCACAATGTGTGCACACAACTGCGATGACGTGTCAATGGGCTGTTTGGTGTCGCGTCGATACAACATGGGTATGGGCACACCCCATGTCCGTTGACGACTGATGCACCACGTTGGACGGCTGGATATGGCTGATCGAAGCGAATTCTGGTCCGCTGCAATGCAAAGGTGGCTAGACAAGTCAGCATCGTGTCGGATTCCTGTTCAGTTTAGACGTGAGACGGAACTAGACCACACACCCGGATTGGCAAATTTGATTTGATCGAGCATGCCCAATGCAACATCACGCACAGCGCTCACATCCACGAACCATTGAGGGCAACAACGGATGATTACCTGAATCAGGATGACATTCACGAAATAAATTAAATTGACAAATTAATGAGGTAAAATTCTCATGTGACCGGTTGCTTGGTCCTCCAGTCATACGGATACGAGTGTTTGTACTGCTGCAGTTGCACAATATCTTTTTTGAACATGTGCAGCACGGCTTGGTTGGCTTCACCGGACAGAATCGATTTGCCACACAGCCACGGGCCTAAATGTCGAGTGTATCGACCGTTCTCATCCACGTAGCAGTGCACCGCATCAGACTGACGTTGAGCGATCTGAGTTAAAAAGGTACAGTATAAATAACAGCCGTAGCCTTAGTATTAATCAAAATGAAATTCCCGATCCTAACCATGAAATCGTCGAATCCATGTGCGTATGCTGTGTGCACCAAACCAGTACCGCGCGAGTTCTTCCCCTCCCCGCCTGCATCGATCTGAAACGTTTTTATCTTATTTGAACTGTAAATCATGGTGTTCTTTTGTAAACTGCTCCATTGAACAGAGAAAATTATGAAAAATAAGAAACCTTGACATGAGCGGCAGGTAGTATGTTGAGTGCCATTGTCCGCCACATGATGTCCACATAATGACAGTCTCGTAACAATTGTTCACCATTGAATGAGTGACTGTAGACACACCACTGCGATGGATCGGAGAATACGGACGTGCCCACGTTGGCTGACACTATGTACAACTCGCTCGGCATGGAATCCGTGCTGCAAGCGTTCGTACTGTTGCAGGGAAACATTTTGATATATCAAATGGATCAAAGTCTTATTGCCAGCGCCCACCAAGAGAATGGGAACAAGTATGAACCGTTGACACAACACCATGAGCTTGAGATCATCAAACACATGGAATCTTTTTGTTGGGAGAGAAAGTGACAAAAATCTACCAACATTTCTGGTGATTTGCTGTAGCGCGTCCCAACGAGAACGTATTCAGCATCTGGATTGTAACATATCGTATTGTTGACTGGCAACGTCCACGGAGTTGTCGTCCAGATGAGAGCGAAAATCTGAATGAACGTCACTTTTTCTTCCATCGTGAATACTATAGACAAGGCAAATCACAACTTGCGGACCGTGTGAATCACACAGTCTGCAAATTACGCGCTACAAGGTTGATCCGATTGAAAGAGGGATGGGACAGGTTAACTTTCCATGTTCACTTTGCAGTTGGTAAATACATAAACATTTGATGTTCCATCAAAGAGTGTTGTGAAACGACTTTTACAGCTGCATTCAGCAGTGTTGATGTAATCAGCAGAAAAATGAAGCTCGGAAATCGCACTTGCCTCACCTTTAGCACGGTTCCGTTGTGTTTGGCTCGTCTCTTTCGCACCGCTTCAGCCAAACCATCCAATTTGTCAACAGGAAAGTCGACCAACTCAAATCGACACAACACCGATGGACTGACATGTTGATTGTTGTATTCGAGTTCGGCCTCGGCCAATGCGGTGTGTGCTGATGGCGACCAATAAACCGGACGGTGCTGGCGGGAAATTAGCCCGCGCTCGTAGATGCGGAAGAATAGCTCCAACTGCATACACATCAGAGAACATTATGGCCGGTTTGAAAAAGGTGGTATGTTCTGCACGCGCACCTGTCTCGCCTGGTACTCATTCGTGTCGGTGACATAGGGATTGTCCCAATCAGCCAAAGTAGCCCATTGTTTGAATGCCGCACGTTGGGCTGTCATTGAATCGGAGGCCACTTTACGAGCTGCTTGACGGACAGAAAGCGCTGTTCGGTCAGTCGAAGCTGTGAAGAACGGAAATTGCTTCAAGCTTTGTGTTCTGAGAAGTTTGCCCTATTAAGGAAATGAAATTACCAGAATCACCTCTGGTAGAAGTTCGTTTTACCTAAACCCAGGCGTAGACAGGACTCCAAATTAATTTTTTCAATAATTTGCTAAATACAACAGTCACACAATGCTCTCGCATCCCCTTACCACTTCTACTTGGAAAAAATCTCTTTTCACAATTTCACAAGGATGAAAACCGAACAGCTGAAATTTGGCCTGCTTCACCTTTGGCACAAATTGTTTTGTACTTTTGTGCGCAGCAGTGATGTTTTACTTGAGCAATTGCTCGAGGTCCTTTTTGGAAGTCAATGGGCCACAGGCGTTCGCACCGACGAGACCTGGCACCTTGCCCGTCTGTGAAAACAGGCCGAAACGGACAAAACTCGCTGCTGTTACATTATTGCAAACTTAACAGGATGTGCTTGTAAAGCGTTCAGAGACGTGCCGTGACTCCTTCCCGACTCAAAACGAAGTCACAAAGAATAAAAACCATTTGAAAAAAAATCAGCTATAAGTTGTCACATCAAACCATACCTTGGTCGCCATCCCTTGTCACTTTGAGCTCAATGGGCAATCCATGCCAATCCCATCCGGGCTTGTACGTCACCCTATGACCGCGCAGCACCCGATATCTCACAATGAAATCCTTCAATATCCTGTTCACAGCGTGGCCAACATGTGCAGCACCATTCGCATAGGGTGGTCCATCCAGCAGAGTAAAACTGGAACGAAAAACTGTGAAGTCAGTTACGAGAGAGCATACAAATGTTGAGATGAAGACAACGAAGACAGAGTGCACCGCACATGGAGCAAACAGTTATTATGGTCACCTGTCAAAAATCTTGAACTTCACGAGCACAACAGAAAAACCAGAACCAACCAACCAGCTCAATTCCTGTCGTTCGGGCTCATTCAGCTGCCAATCATACAGGTGAGCACTTTCTGCCGACATCAACAGATGTTCGTCAAGTTCATGTCGTTTCTTGGCTTTCAAGTTTGCAGCAAATGTGGTTTTCGGCAGCAGCACCGTGTGCGAGTAGGCATTTGACGTACTCGCGTGTGCACAATGCTCTGTCCCTGACGCAGGGTTGTACAAAAGGGCCTCCGGACGGCTCAGCAACGTGTATTGTTGACGCAAATGCCGCACGAGCACATGGCATTTTTGAAGTTTAGTGCGCATGCCACTTCGACCAACTGTAATTCGGGATGTTCAACCAACTTCAAAACCAAACGCAAACCAATTTAGAACTTTGATATCAATAAGGTAATTCTTATCTTTTGTAACTGGACATATGGACCAGCAGCAGCACTCAACAAATCAAACACAGACGAACGCCGCATTTGCCTTTTCTTATCAACGTTTATTGTTCGGAACATTCTCGACTTCAGCAAATAACTGACTAACTGACAACAACAACAGTGCAGAAAATGAACAACAAGAATGAGCAATTACGCACTATGCACGTATTTACAAGGACAGCAACGCAATCAGAAGGCGAAAGAACGTGGCGAAATTGAAATGACCCAAATTGTACAACGACTTCAAACTTAATCTTCCAACTCCTGCTTGCGTTGCTGTTCCAACTCTTGAATGAATTCCGACTTCTGTGCTTTCGGCTCCGACCACGTGATATTGATGGCGGTACGCTCACGCCGTTCGTCTTTGTCCAGCCAGACACGCTGGCCAGTGGCCGGGTCGACCTTGGTGAATATGATGTACGCAAACCAGCCACCGACCAGGTTCCAGGCGATGAAAAAATAGAGTCCCCTCATTGCAGCCACAAACATGGCTGAACGACGGGCGTCGAACCGCTGGCCGGATGTTATTTGCTTGCGCATGAACTCGCGAATTCGACGTCGTGAACCCCAGAGCATGATTGAATGTCAATGTTGTTGATTAAATTCGATGAACTTCAGTGGTAGAATGTGTATGTGTATGATATTGTGGGATGGCAGTGTTCAGTTGATCACCTTGGCCTTCTGTGTTGGCAGCAGACCAAATCGTTTCTTGATCAGAATCCGATAACGCGAATACTTGTCCTCCGGAGAAAAGCGTGCTGCAAAGCAACCTCTGCGTTTCCCTGGTCTTGCATTGACCTGCTTCTGGTTCTTGGTCTGCCATGATAAATTTTTAGCAACTTTTTAGTGCTGATTTTTTCGAAAAGCTGGCAGATTTATAAATTTAGTGGCCAAAACGGTAATCTTTTGTTTGGGTAAAAAGCTGCTAAATTAGCATCTCAGAGGCGAAAAACTACTATATTTAAAGCTTTTCTAGCTAGTAGCCCATTACAAAAAAATAAGCCGATCACACACAGTCACTAACGAATCAACCACATTCACTTACCAGGATGAGCCGAAAACGTTGGTCGACCGGTGGTCTCGTCGACCTTCTGAAAACGACACAACTAAACAATGGGTGACACTTGTCTGTTTTATCTATTTTTGTGACATTCAATCGCACATTTTGCCACAATTAGAAAAACGGATGCGAGAGTATGACACAACATTAGTTATGAACAGAAGAATTAAAAAAAATATTTTAATGTTTTTGGAGATCTAACTACGCCTAGGTTTCACTTTGAGACCGTGCCCCCTAGAAAAACCAAAATCGCGGCCCGGCCCGACAGCACAATACGATTGCGGCGACCTCTGGATAAAACCAAACCAAGAAAACAAGCAACCAGCAACCTTTAGAGTGTACACGCGTTTTCCCTCAGCATCCAGCGTGTACCGCAAATACATTGTTGTAACGAGCGAATGATGATTAGACACGCAATCTGCAGTGATGAAAGGTAGGCCCTGGCCCGGGTATATAATTAAAGCACGCCCCATGTAACACGGTATATTATATCTTTTAAAAAATGGCTTTTTTTATAATAGATTACCATAAAGTTGAAAATACCCTTTCGTATGGAGATTTTTTTCCAAAAAGGGGCAAAAGTACCGTATTGTCGGAAATAGAACCCGGGGTCTATTTTTTCACTGGTATCATTTTGGGGGTTCAATTTATGGGGGGTCAATTATTGGGGGTTATATTTTTCATTTGCCCCCCCCCCCCCGACGAAAAAAATCATTGTTAATAATGCCCATAAAAATTGCTTGTTTTCGGTATTTTCTAACTTTAACAGCGGCAATTATGCTTAAAAAGCTGTATTGTTGTGTACGCAAGCTTAAACAACGTTTGACACAACAACACAGCCTTACCATACCACTAATCTGTGGTACGGTGAAGGTTGGGGGTGGGGTTCTGTCAATGGGGGAATCAATTAGTGGGGGGTTCTATTTTTGATTTCGAGCCATTTAGGTGGGGTTCAATTAATGGGGGTTCTCCGACAATACGGCAGGTCAAATTTTCAACCTCAAAAAATGACTTCTCCTGAATTTGGGTCATCCCCCCACTCCCCCCAGGGAGGAACCCTCATTTTTTGAGGTCCAAAATTTGAGCCATTTTTGCCCCTTTTTGGAAAAAATCTCAATAAAAAGGGTATTTTGGCGATTTTTGACAACATTGACCTTAAAATCGCTCATTTTTGTTGCGTACAAATGTCTATTTTAGGCCTAAATTTGCCTATTTTAGGCAAAAATTAGGGGAGCAGACGTAGTGTGGTTCCTGATCCGGGGAGATAGCGGACCCAGTGTAGTACTTGGTCAGGGTGTTGACGACAGATAGATTGGGGCCCGAAGTGTGTTGACGATAGATAGATGACCCAAGTCCGAAATCTGGGGGTCGACCCCCAAACTTGTTAACGATAGATAGGTGGTGGGGTAGGTAGCCAAAAGTCAAGGTACATTATAGTGCACTAGGCAGGTAATGATGTTCAAATATTGATGAAAATGTACACACACAGATGTACTAAATCCGCGCGCGATTTTTTGCCTACCGTAAAAACCTAAATACAGCCCCCCCGGAATAGAGCCCCCCCGTAATCAGTGTAATTCCTGGTCCGGTAGAAAATTTGACCGATTTTTGGCCCTTTTTTGGAAAAAATTCTTCATAAAAAGGGTATATTGGCGATTTCTGACAACATCTACCTAAAAATCACCCATTTTGGGCCTAAAAATGCCCATTTTAGGCCTAAAAATGCCTATTTTGGGCAAAAATTGCGGCGGTTAGTGTACTAGTGCACCTTGGTCGCGGCGGTTAGTGTACCTTGGGGGACCCCCTCCCTCCCAGGAACTACACTGCCCGTAATACAGCCCCCAAAAAGGGGTCAGTGAATTAATAGAGCCCCCCTAAGTAACATCCCCTATACAGTAGTGTATTAAGGCTTAGGCTTAGGAACAGTGACTGACTCTTTCAGAACTAGGCATGGGGGCAATACCCAATACCGCCCAATACCCAATACCAGGTATTGGGTACCCAATACCCAATACCGTATTCCCTAAAATAGAGCCCCCCAAAAATACAGCCCCCCTAAACGGGGTGAGTGAAAAAATAGAGCCCCCCCAAAAATACAGCCCCCCCAACTTGGAATTCCCCGCTTAGGGGTCGTAAAGTCAAGTTCTTGTATAAGACACCTTGTGTACAACGTTTGTGGTTGAGTATATATGATGACGAAAAGCCTTTTATGGAAGATTTGCACCTAAAAACACTCAATAATGACCAGTAACACCCTGACAGAACTTCATTTTAGGGGTATTTTTGGAACTTTTTTTGAGATTTTGGGCAGCGAAAAAATACAGGCCCCCCAAAAATAGAGCCCCCCAAAAATACAGCCCCCCTGAAAGGGGTCAGTGAAAAAATACAGCCCCCCCTTGTATTTTAGGTTTTACGGTACCCAATACCAGGTATTGGGTATTGGGTGTGGCCCTGGTATTGGGTATTGGATTGGGTCTTCGCCAGGTATTGGGTGCCACCCAATACCCCTGTTTTGCCCTATTTTTCGCCTCAGAGCCCTGAAATTTTGTAAAATTTTCAATTTTTCAGCTTTTGAAATCGCTATTTTTCAGCTGCAATGTTCAGGAATGTGAGAAATTCAGTCATATTTTACCTAGTATTCGATCAAAAATCCAAAACAGACCTATTTTTTTCAAAAATTTTGGAATTTTTTGATATTGGGTCGGTATTGGGTATTGGGTCCAATGGTGTAGCTGGGGGGAGCCCCCCTAGGTACAGTAGGTAGGTTGCCGCCCCCCCTGGTACAGTAGGTAGGTTGCCGCCCCACCTAACTTTTCACCCTAAACATTCATTTTTGGCTTAAAATTGCATAAAATTAGCCTATTTGTCTGCAAATAGGCGAAAAGTCGCGCGCTGCGCGCGAAATTAGTGTTTTAGGCCACATTTTCTTCAGTATTTAGACATAAAAAATTTCGGTTTCCAGATGACCCCCCAAGTGGTACGACCCCCCCCCTAGCTCGGCCGGTACAGTAGGTAGGTTGCCGCCCCGCATTTTGGGTGGTACAGTAGGTTGCCGCCCCGCCTGGGTAGCTACACCACTGATTGGGTCTCAACCGGAGTATTGGGTATTGGGTTGGGTCCGATTTGAGGTATAGGGTATTGGGGTGGGCCCTGGTATTGGGTATTGGGCAGTGTAGTACTTGGTCAGGGTGTTGACGATAGATAGATTGGGACCCGAAATGTGTTGACGATAGACAGATGACCCAAGTCCGAAATCTGGGGGGGGGGTCGACCCAAACTTGTTGACGATAGATAGATGGTGGCGGGGGGTCGCCAAAAATCAAGGTATACCGTATTCCCTAAAATAGAGCCCCCCAAAAATACAGCCCCCCCCCTAAAAGGGGTCAGTGAAAAAATAGAGCCCCCCAAAAATACAGCCCGCCCAACTTGGGGCACTCCTTCGATACTCGGGACCCAGTTCTCAAGAGAGAAACATTTGTGGTTTTCTTTTCAGGCTTGGGCTTAGGCTTAGGCCCCAGCCACCACTAAGAATACATTGCGTTGCGTGTAGGCCTAAGCCTAAGCCTGACAACAATAGTTGGGCCTGAAAAGAAAGCCTAACTAACCCTGAAATCAGAAACATAATATCGTTCCTTAACCACTGGGTCCCGAGTATCGAAGGAGTGCCCAACTTGGAATTCCCCGCTTGGGGGTCGTAAAGTCAAGTTCTTGTATAAGCCACCTTGTGTACAACGTTTGTGGTTGAGTATATGATGACGTAAAGCCTTTTATGGAAGATCTGCACCTAAAAACACTCAATAATGACCAGCAACACCCTGACAGAACTCCATTTTAGGGGTATTTTTTTGGAACATTTTTTGAGATTTTGGGCAGCGAAAAATACAGCCCCCCAAAAATACAGCCCCCCCTGAAAGGGGTCAGTGAAAAAATACAGCCCCCCTTTTGCGCGCGCGATTTTTTGCCTATTTGGGACAAAAATACCGTTCCCCGATTTTGAGCCATTTTGAGGCAAAAATACCGTATTCCCTAAAATAGAGCCCCCCAAAAATAGAGCCCCCCAAAAATACAGCCCCCCCATAAACGGGGTCAGTGAAAAAATAGAGCCCCCCCAAAAATACAGCCCCCCCCCAACTTGGAATTCCCCGCTTGGGGGTCGTAAAGTCAAGTTCTTGCATGATACGACACATTATGTACAACGTTTGTGGTTGAGTATATGATGACGTAAAGCCTTTTATAGAAGATCTGCACCTAAAAACACTCAATAATGACCAGTAACACCCTGACAGAACTCCATTTGAGGGGCATTTTTGGGAACATTTTTTGAGATTCTGGGCAGCGAAAAAATACAGCCCCCCCAAAAATAGAGCCCCCCAAAAATACAGCCCCCCTAAAAGGGGTCAGTGAAAAAATACAGCCCCCCCTTGTATTATAGGTTTTACGGTACCCATTTTGGGGTCGAAATGTGTTGACGATAGATAGATTGTTCCCAGAATTTGCTGACGATAGATAGATTTGCCCATAAGTGTTGACGATAGATAGATGAAATCAAAAAGTGTTGACGATAGATAGATGAATTTGGGGGCCCCCCACCCCCCAAGTACTACCAGTGTAGTTCCTGGTCCAGTGTTGGAGGTATTCTGGAGGGGGGGATACCTACTGTACCGCGCTCGGAGAGGGGGGATACCTACTGCACCAGAGCCGATGGCCTGGGGGGGTTATGCACCTAGGGGGGGTTTGGGGGGGGGTTATGGGGGGGGGGTTTTGGGGGGGGGTTAGGTTTTGGGGTGAAAATTTTTTATGTGTTTATTATGTGTGGAATCGTGTGAAAACGTAGTATTTGCGCGCGTAGCGCGCGAATTTCGGGTAATTTGAGGTAAAATCCACTGATTTTGCACTAATTTCGGCCATTTTGGTCAAAAATTGGTACTTTTGGGGCAAAATCGGGGGGGATACCTACTGTACCGGGGTGAAAATCGGGGGGGATACCTACTGTACCATGCCAAACATCGGGGGGGATACCTACTGTACCAGGCGAGGGGGGATACCTACTGTACTGGGGGGCAGTGGTGTAGCTACCCAGGCGGGGCGGCAACCTACTGTACCACCCAAAATGCGGGGCGGCAACCTACCTACTGTACCAGCCGAGCTAGGGGGGTCGTACCACTTGGGGGGGGTCATCTGGAAACCGAAATTTTTTATGTCTAAATACTGAAGAAAATGTGGCCTAAAACACTAATTTCGCGCGCAGCGCGCGATTTTTCGCCTATTTGCAGACAAATATGCTGATTTTATGCAATTTTAAGCCAAAAATGAATGTTTTGGGTGAAAAGTTAGGTGGGGCGGCAACCTACCTACTGTACCAGGGGAGGGGCGGCAACCTACCTACTGTACCAGGCGAGGGGCGGCAACCTACCTACTGTACCTTGGGGGGGGACCCCCCCACCCCCCCCCCCCCCAGCCACACCATTGCTGGGGGGGGGCTTCCCCGCCAAACCCCCCCCCCCCCCCACCTCCAACACTGTCCTGGTCCGGCGCGGCGGTTAGTGTACCTACCAGAGGTCGCAATCGGGCCGGCCCGACCTCGGGCCGGGCCGAGCCGGGCCGGGCCGCGATTTTGGGCTTTTGGCTCGGGCCGGGCCGGGCCGGAGATTTGGAGGGTCGGGCCGGGCCGGGCCGGGCACCCCGGCCCGAAGCTTCTGAAGTGACTTATTTTACTGAAAAAGTAGGGGGTTTTTTGTCCAAAATACTAAAATTTCTGACGGATTCAGCAAGTAAGTGATCAGCATTGTCCAGTCGTGTGGCTACCCAGGCGTGCAATCAACCTACTGTACCACCAGAGAGGCCTGAAATCAACCTACCTAATGTACCGACCGGCCGAGCTAGGGGGAAACAAAATTTTTTATGTCCAAGTTTAGATGAAAATGTACTCTTAAAACCCTCAAAATTTTTCGATTATTTGGAATGAAAAATATGGATTTTATACCATTTTGAGCCAAAAATAGCAACCTACTGTACCAGCCGGGGGGCGGCGACCTACCTACTGTACCAGGATGGCGCGTCATCTACCGTAAAAACCTAAATACAGCCCCCCCGGAATAGAGCCCCCCCCCGTAATACAGCCCCCCCAAAAAGGGGTCAGTGAATTAATAGAGGCCCCCCCGGAATAGAGCCCCCCCCTAAGTAACATCCCCTATACTGTAGTGTATTAAGGCTTGATAGTGGTGTACAGGTACATTTATGCACTTTTGTTGTTCGTTCAGAGCACATAATACGCCTCCTATTGACGAATAGACACGAATAAATGCGATTACAAGCGAAAAAACATCCTTTCAAACCCCTTTTTAGGGTTTTTTGGGGGGTATTTCTGGGAACAATTTTTCAGGTTCGGGTCAGTGAATTAATAGAGGCCCCCCCGGAATAGAGCCCCCCCCCGTAATAGAGCCCCCCCAAAATGGGGTCAGTGAGTTAATAGAGCCCCCCCCCCCGTCTATTTAGGGTTTTAAGGTACCGACTGTTCCTAGGGGGGGACCCCCCCGCCCCACCATTGGGATAGTCTATCTGGCGACTTTTTCATGGAAAACAATGAAATTTCAACAAAAAAATTGATTCAAAAATCGCAAAAATTATGACAAAAATTGGGTTAAAATCTGAGCCAAAAATTCGGGCCGGGCCGGGCCGGAGATTTGGGGGTTCGGGCCGGGCCGGGCCGGAGATTTGGGGGTACGGGTCGGGCCGGGCCGGGCCGGAGATTTGGGGGCTCGGGCCGGGCCGGGCCGGCCAAACCCGGCCCGATTGCGACCTCTGGTACCTACCCCTTTTTTCCGTGCGGCAGTTAGTGTTAGGCCTGGGCACAATACCACTTTTGACACCCAATACCAATACCCAATACCAATACCGGCCCTGTACCAATACCCAATACCCAATACCAATACCAAATTGGGGGCCCAATACCAATACCCAATACCAATACCGGGCGAGACCCAATACCAATACCAATACCCAATACCAAATCAATACTACTGCAGTGCCTGGTATTGGGTTTGGTATTGGGTTGGTATTGGTATTGAGTATTGGGTATTGGGTTGGTATTGGTATTGGGTATTGGGTATTGGTCTTAGTATTGGTTTGGTATTGGGTTTTTGGTCTGGTATTGGGTTGGTATTGGGTTTGGTATTGGTTTGGTATTGGGTTTTGAGTAGGCCTGGGCACAATACCACTTTTGACACCCAATACCAATACCCAATACCAATACCGGCCCTGTACCAATACCCAATACCCAATACCAATACCAAATTGGTGACCCAATACCAATACCCAATACCAATACCGGGCGAAACCCAATACCAATACCAATACCCAATACCAGATCAATACTACTGAAGTGCCTGGTATTGGGTTTGGTATTGGGTTGGTATTGGTATTGAGTATTGGGTATTGGGTTGGTATTGGTATTGGGTATTGGGTATTGGTCTTAGTATTGGTTTGGTATTGGGTTTTTGGTCTGGTATTGGGTTGGTATTGGGTTTGGTACAGTGTAGTGGCAGGCCCATGTGTGGGAGGTAAGTATGATGCGGGGTTGGGACCGGAAGCGTGAGAGGTATGATTTTGGTCACCCAAAAAGCCGAAAAAACACCGTTTTTGTGATACAATTTTGACCAAAAATTGAGGTAAAAATAGTACTTTTTCAAAATTTTCGCCGAAAATCGCCTAAAAAATAGGTATTATGGGTGGGTTTGCGCGCGGAGCGCGCGATTTTTGGGAAAATAAGGTCGAAAAACACCGATTTTTGCCTTAAAAAGGCATAAAATTGCTTGTGAGAGGTATGATTTGGAGTTGTGAGAGGTAAGTACTCAACCCCCCCCCCCCCCCCCCCGGTTTTGTGGGTGGTGAGGTCGGAGAGGGGGGGGGGGGGGCCCCCCCCCCCCCCCCCCCCCCCACCCCCCCCAGCCACTACTATGGTTTGGTATTGGGTTTTGAGTCAGGTATTGGGTTTGGTATTGGTTTGGTATTGGGTTTTTCTGGATCAGTATTGGGTATTGGTTTTGACCCAATACCTGGGCAAACCCAATACCAATACCCAATACCAATACCAGGCCAGCTTCAATACCAATACCCAATACCCAATACCAGAATTAGACCCAATACCAATACCAAACACTGGTATTGGTATTGGTATTGGGTGGTATTGGTATTGGGTATTGGGTATTGTGCCCACCCATAGTTTTGAGTCAGGTATTGGGTTTGGTATTGGTGTGGTATTGGGTTTTTCTGGATTAGGATTGGGTATTGGTTTTTACCCAATACCTGGGCAAACCCAATACCAATACCCAATACCAATACCAGGCCAGCTTCAATACCAATACCCAATACCCAATACCAGAATTAGACCCAATACCAATACCAAACACGGTATTGGTATTGGTATTGGGTGGTATTGGTATTGGGTATTGGGTATTGTGCCCACCCATAGTTAGTGTACCTCCCTGGGGGGGGAAGGGGGGGGGAAGACCCAAATTCAGGAAAAAGTCACTTTTTGAGGTAGAAAATTTGACCGATTTTTAGCCCTTTTTGGAAAAAATTCTGCATAAAAAGGGTATTTTGGCGACTTTTGGCAACATTGACCTAAAAATCACCCATTTTAGGCCTAAAAATGCCCATTTTAGGCTTAAAATTGCCTATTTTAGGCAAAAATTGAGGCGGTTAGTGTACCTGGCGCGGCGGTTAGTGTACTGGTGTACCTTGGTCGCGGCGGTTAGTGTACCTTAGGGGGGACCCCCCTCCCCCCAGGAACTACACTGAGTACTACCCTGGTATTGGGTATTGGCTTGGGTCAAAAAATCGGTATTGCTCCCATGCCTATTCAGAACCCTGTCAACATTCTGATGGAGTTGTGAAATGAGCATTTTGACCATTTTATTTCATTATTTTACACATAGTTCGGATGTTCTTTATATAAAATAAATTGTTGTAACTACTTGTTGGTTCAGAAATCTTTCTCAAAACAACAGAAAACATTGAACAATACAATGGCATTCTTTTATAAGAAAAAACAACATTTGACAATGAAAACAGTCCCACTTCGGTATAATTTTTGAAGTTTGATTCCGGCGCCGGGGTAGCTGGCCAGACACTTGTTGATCCAGTGAAAACGTATCCTGAAATCAGCGTTGTAAGACATACTTGTTGACAGCTAAAGACAAGAATTGCACGTGTTATCAACAAACATGGACACTTGTTGACAGTAGATTGTGATGGTGAAGTGCCATCGGCAGCACCTCTGCAAAACAGGACAAACGCTGGTTTAGGCACGGCAGCACCCACCCATCATTGCTTCACGGATACAACAAAAAGTGTCATATTCTGATGCGTTGTCAACACAACTGTTTTGTGGTTATCACGTGAACACGCAGCGAGCAGAGTGTCTGTTGATCGTCTCGATTGTCACCATTCAAGTGCGATGCAGCAATGACACGAACCATGCCCTACTCACATTCCAAACTCCTTGTATTCACACCAATGCTCTGAACACATCGACTCCGCCTTGAGCGCTAGCAATGTGGTTGGCTAGATCGATGGCAACCTGGTTTTGAGAAAGTGTTGACTCTGTGCAGCAACAACATGACCCGCAGACCGTTCGCATTGAGAGGGAGCTAAGGAACAACTGTTCAACAAATTCAAATTCAAATTTGAAATACGCACCACGACACAGCTCATTTCACACGGGCGTACCGACGTTGTATCAATCTTTTGTCGCCAAAATGCAAGTTTTGCAGAAAAAGATCAAAATGTAAACGCACCTGTTTGTGGGGGCGTGTATACCTGACCAGATCACAGAAAAACCTCATTCACTTTCATTTTTATTTATTGCAAGTTTGATCAAATTTTCACAATAAAAGTTTGTTTTCCCAAACGTCACCAACCTCGCATTTCATCATGAATACACCGCACCAATTAATGTGCCCCAATCCGGACTACATGGCTACTGATGCACAATTTCAACCGATGCAGAGTTTCCCATTTCGCCAACGACAAATCGAAGTGGACTCGGAATGTCGTAGCTGCCCGACCTGTCAGACACAGTATCCGATGGAACAGCACCATCAGATGGCAGAATGTTGGTGTTTTTTGAGGACACAATGCCAAAACATTGATGTTTGCGAACAGGGCCATCAACCAACGACTTCGAGCCGCAACTGGCACCCGACCTGCGACCGACCGCGGCCAAGTCTGTGTACTCTATGTACTGCTTTGATCCGGCTGGCGATGACAAACTGCAAACACAAACGTTCACTCAATATTTGCCTTTGATTCGTGCGTCTGACTGTATGTTATTCTACTTTCCAGCATTCAACAGCCACAAGAACAACAACCCTCATTGAACGACAACAACACCGACTCCCGAATCAACCAGCCACAATTGTTGTCCATGAAACATCATCCAATTCCAGCCATGTCTCCATTCCATTATCCGCAACGCTGCAACCAAATGCCGCACCAACAAATGTGGGTGGCTAGGTAAGATTTGGGGCACGGCACTTGGGATCTTGCTCGGGATAAAGCGCACTATTGCCACATTTCAGCCCGCCACAGCTGTACGGCAGCATGCAACAACAACAATACCCGCCATCTGGTTACTTCATGGACACACAGGCAAAAGGAGTGCGCACACCGCAGCAGAACACAGTGACACGACCGTGAGCCAGCCATTGTTTGTCATTCATCACTGGCGTTGTCCTTATTGTGGATGCAGCGCAGACCTACCGTCGTTTCGTGCCGACCAGCCCCGGCGCCCAAGATCATCCCAGCACAATACTTGATGTCGAGGCGCGACCCGCCCCCCACTCCGCCCCAGTCGGAGTACGCCGAAACCGAGCTGCGTTGGTCGGAACAGTGCAACAAGTGAGTTGACTGGCTGATGTTTCAGTGCAGCACTATAGTGTGTGGCTGCTATTGCAGACCCGCCAAACAGCCGTACGAACTCGAGCAATCGCCATCATCGCATTACGGCGACGACCAACTGCGTGCGCTGGCAAACGACACTCAATGGCTAATACATCGATCGAAATTGATCAGGGTCAACTGGCTGATGTTTCACAATGTCAGAGGATTGTATATTGTTAATTACATTGCATTTCAGGAACAAGACAACATCGCTCACAAACAACAACCGATTTCAACATCAATCCTGAACGGCATCAAGCCCAAGACATCGATGGGAACGACAAAGGGCAAAGTTGGTTGATAATGTGTTCACCTTGTCAGCACGATGAACAAAAACAAATCAGTTTACAGAAGAGTGCCATGCCTTCGAGTCTGTCGTTCTCAGACCAAGACACTCAAGAAAGTGGCTGTCAGATGAAAAAACGTTGGTCTCTGCTTCATCTTAGCACAATTGTTTTTTATATCGAGAGCCAAGTCTGTTTTAGACCACAAACAGCACCGACATCGACATCGACGTGATCGGGACATCGGGATCGGGGCTGACGATTGGGGAACGAAAGTGGCGAATGGTTGGTGATCGTTGAGTGTCGTGTCCATATCTCGTTGACAACACAGCTCAGCCTGGATCTATAGACGGTTGATGTTTCAGCTGGGACTGATACGATTGTGAGCATTGTGTCGTGCAACCACACAGACAAACGTGCCACAAAAAGCAAGTACGATCCGATCAGATCATTCAGAGACAAACTGATCGCCATCAGCAGTTACAGGACAGGTTGGAACCTGGCTGAGCTGACTGATGTTTCATGTACGACAAACATTGTGGTATCCTTGTGGCAGAAACGAATCCAAACGAAACGATATGGTATTGGTCGCACAATGACCATATAAGAATTCATCAAATCAATCCTGATTTTCAAGTTCAGTCACTCTTAACCACTGTGCTATTTGTGATTCTCACAAAACATTTTCATCTGAAAATAATCCAGCCGATCACCCACGTTGCCGCAGGTCTGAAACATTCTCTTTACTACATGCTTTGTGTGCGATCATGCAACGCAACGTCACCACCCCGTCACTTTCCCTCTTTACGATTCAGGAAAAAAATTTGACCAATTCTTATAAAGTCATTGTGCGACCAATACAAGAAACAGGAAAACGACAAACTGAACGAGGAAACCAAACAGAAACTCGACAATCGAAGCAACTTATTTGATTAACGTTCACAAAAGAACAAATGACATTGAATGAAAAGTGTTCAGCTTTTTTTCTGGCCCAAGGACGTTTTTGACATGACAAACAGCGGTTTCAAATGCATTTCGAGTTCGGTCCTGTGTTGACCCACAGGGAACCGAATGTGCCCATATTGGTTTTCTGACTTGACAAACTGAGTGATAAAACTTGATTTTCTGGCACGAATTCCATTTTATAGGGGTAGTTGCACTCAAACACAAGTTGGCCTCAAAAAGTAGCATTCCGTTTGGTACCTGATTCCAGCACCAAAAATTCAGAATTTTTGGTGCTGAAATCAGGTATAGTGAATTTCCAAATTCGCTGCCGCACAGTAATGTACGCCCTATAGTTAATGTCAAGTTATAAACCCGAACGCTAACCATGCGCGGTTCTGAAACATTGCGCGCAGCTGCCTGGCTGGCTGGCAAGCTGCGTGTATGTTGGCTGTCCGAATGTTTCACAAGTCGACTTTCGGGTTTAGAACCTGACATTAACTATGGGGCGTACTTTACTGTGCGGCAGCGAATTTGGAAATTTACAATACCAATTTGAGACACTGGCCAGGCAGGCATTTTTTCTTTCAAAATGAATCAATCTTCCTGGGAAACGGAGGGAACAGCTGATTTCGGGGATTGCGCTCAATACGTTTTATGTTAAGATTCATAATCAGCCCTCCCTAGAGCCTCTGAAGGATGAACTAATTACAATACTAATAATCCATCAACGATTGAAAAAGTGGGCAAACTTTTCAGCCCTTTTCAGACTGGGTCGCCGGGAAGACTGATTATAAATAAAACGGATAAAGCTGATAAACCTGATAAACCCGACTCC
This sequence comes from Rhynchonema sp. JSB1_4, assembly GCA_030248065.1. Lineage (NCBI taxonomy): Eukaryota > Metazoa > Nematoda > Chromadorea > Monhysterida > Xyalidae > Rhynchonema > Rhynchonema sp. JSB1_4. The sequence goes on from JASAMV010007056.1 coordinate 43,826, forward strand.
CTTGCGCTGGGGGGAAGACTGATTACAAATAACCCGGATAAAGCTGATAAAGCTGATAAACCCGACTCAGCTGCGCTGGGGGGAAGACTGATTACAAATAACCCGGATAAAGCTGATAAACCTGATAAACCCGACTCAGCTGCGCTGGGGGGAAGACTGATTACAGATTGAAAAATAAAACGGATAAACCCGAATCGGTTGTGGGACAGTTCGTTCCCAGTGATCTGGTCCGGATCCGGATGCGACTGTTTTGGAATTGGAACGACGGCGTCTAATGTTTCACGTCAACGATTACCTCGCTGTTTTACAGGCCTGCGATGTTTCATTTGGCTCAGGCTGGACGGAGCCTAAGCCTAAGCCTTAGCCAAGTGAAACATCACAGACACTACAAACTCGAGATAGTCAATCACGTGAAACATTACTGCCCAACTGCTATTTACTGCTGCATTCAATTGGGACCAGACCCCAACACCAGATCGTGCTTCACGCCACACCGGCCATACGCACGTTCCGCGTAATTCGGTCAGCGTAATCCGTCTTCCCCCCAGCTGCCCAATCCGGGAAGGCTGATTATATACATGCTACAGCATGCGTAATCAGCCTTCCTGAGATTGGGCCTTGGGGGGAAGGCTGATTATGGCTTCGTTTAATTTGTAATCAGTCTTCCCTCCAGAGCCTCTGCAGGGTGTACTGATTACAATTATGGGTGGGCACAATACCCAATACCCAATACCAATACCACCCAATACCAATACCAATACCAGTGTTTGGTATTGGTATTGGGTCTAATTCTGGTATTGGGTATTGGGTATTGGTATTGAAGCTGGCCTGGTATTGCTATTGGGTATTGGTATTGGGTTTGCCCAGGTATTGGGTCAAAACCAATACCCAATACTAATCCTGAAAAACCCAATACCAAACCAATACCAAAACCAATACCTGACTCAAAACCCAATACCAAACCAATACCAAACCCAATACCAACCCAATACCAGACCAAAAACCCAATACCAAACCAATACTAAGACCAATACCCAATACCCAATACCAATACCAACCCAATACCCAATACTCAATACCAATACCAACCCAATACCAAACCCAATACCAGGCACTTCAGTAGTATTGATCTGGTATTGGGTATTGGTATTGGTATTGGGTTTCGCCCGGTATTGGTATTGGGTATTGGGCCAATACCCAATACCAATACCAACCCAATACCCAATACTCAATACCAATACCAACCCAATACCAAACCCAATACCAGGTACTTCAGAAGTATTGATCTGGTATTGGGTATTGGTATTGGGTATTGGGTCTCACCCGGTATTGGTATTGGGTATTGGTATTGGGTCACCAATTTGGTATTGGTATTGGGTATTGGGTATTGGTACAGGGCCGGTATTGGTATTGGGTATTGGTATTGGGTGTCAAAAGTGGTATTGTGCCCAGGCCTAATTACAATGGTAATCAGTCTTCCATCAACCCAGACTGGACCACCACACCACATCATAATCGTTACCTACAGTAAGTCCTCCGCAGCAAATCGGAAGAGAAATAGGTACGCTGCTGCAGAATTGCAGATTTTGAAACGTTGTGGTAGGACGTCAGAGATTTTAGGATCGGGCCGGGTAACCTCATCGGCCCGGCCCGACTCACCAAAACTCCGGCCCGGCCGGAGCCTAAGGTTGGGGCCTGGGGGGCGGGTGGGGGTGCAGAAAAATATAGTATGATCATTCAGTATTGTCTATCTGACGACTTTTTCATGGAAAACAATAAATTTTCAATCAAAGAATACCGTAAAAACCTAAATAGAAGGGGGGGGGGGCTCTATTAATTCACTGGCCCCATTTTGGGGGTCTCTATTACGGGGGGGGGCTCTATTACGGGGGGGCCTCTATTAATTCACTGACCCGAAAAAATGGGTTTAAAAGGATGTTTTTTCGCTTGTAATCGCATTTATTCGTGTCTATTCGTCAATTAGAGGCATATTATGTGCTCTGAATGAACAACAAACGTGCATAAATGTACCTGTGCACTACTATCAAGCCTTAATACACTACTGTATAGGGGATGTTACTTTGGGGGGGGGCTCTATTCCGGGGGGGCTCTATTAATTCACTGACCCCTTTTTGGGGGGCTGTATTGCGGGGGGGCTCTATTCCGGGAGGGGGCTGTATTTAGGTTTTTACGGTAGGTTCAAAAAATCGCAATAATTATGACAAAAATTGGGCTAAAATTTGAGCCAAAAATTCGGGCTGGGCCGGGCCGGAGATTTGGGAGCTCGGGCCTGGTCGGCCAAACCCAGCCCGATTGCGACCTCTGACCGCGGAGCGCGCAAATTTTAAAGTCGTACGATCTTTATCCAAAATTCAGGTAAAGCCGCGGTGAGTGAAGCGAATCGAACGGCGGCGGCTGCGAGCGATGTCATGAATCAGTCTCCCACGCACAGCACATCGATCAAACGCGGCAACATGCGACGATCGGGCGGCGAATCGCGCGTCACCTTGCTGATCATCGCGGTCTTGGCCGTCATCTGTATGATCGTCATGTACAATTATTACAATGTCAGCTCGGAGAGAAATCTGTTGCGCGAAGACGCACAGTTGTTGAGGCTCAAATATCAAGCGGTCGAACAGGAAAAACGAGGTGATTTTGAACGTTGACCGATTTCTGACTGCGTGCGGTTTCTTTTAGACGTTAGATAATTGTCATAATTTCCAACAATTCATAAACTCCACCAATCAGGGGTTGTATTTGAAATTTCGTTAATTGCCATTGTTTGACACTGCACTTATACTAACTAAGTAGCAAACCGCCAAGACGAGCCGGATTTCGGAGGTGGCAGATTGGTAAAACATTCAGACCTGGGTGCCGATTGTGCAATTGCAAGTAACCACCTCCGAAATCCGGCTCTTGTTGGCGTAGTCTGCCTTTGCTTCACAAAACGATAACGTCACTAAAAACACTGGACACACAGTAAGTAATCGAGAAATTCACTTGCCAAATGGCTAAAGTGATCGAAAAATCTCCCCATCAAATTGAAGTGCAACTGCAAATTGCAGCAAGTGTTTTGTTGGAACAATATACCCTGCTCCACCACACAGAACTCAACACGAAGAATGAGGCCTTAATTGGCGAATTAACAGCGGTCAAAAAATCTCAAGAATCGACCACGGAAAAGTTGAAAGGTTGGCAACAAACGTCGGTAGCGTTAAGTTAAGTTACCTTATGCCATTACGTGGTGGGTATTTCCTAGTTCCTGGTTCGGAAGGGGGCAGGAGTACCCTCCACTTTTCTCGGAACAGGGGAGATAGTGTACCCCCGAGGAGAGGATGACCAAATTCAGGAACTCACCTTTTTTAAGTAGAAAATTTGACCTATATATGCTCTTTCTTGAAAAAAATCCTTGAAAAAGTGTATTTTATTGATGTTTGACATCTTTGACCCAAACATTGCCTGTTTTAGGCCTACCTAAATTGCTAATTTTGGGCACAAATTTGCCTATTTTGTGTACCCGGAGGGGGAAATAGGTGAAAAACGTACTACCGGAGGGGAGATAGTGTACCCGAGAGGAACCTCTGGAAGTCCACTGGATGAAATCCCAGGTACCGGTTGGAAAGCTGTTCCTTTTCAGTGCGTAGCACCAGAACGAATTGCTTACCTTGAATGTCACGCTGGTTTTTTTAAAAGAATAAATGGGTTATCTGATGTGCGAAATGCGCGAGTTTTGGACCTTTGAAGTGTCTAGATTGAAAATAATTTCTGGGGTCTCTTTTTTCTTCTCTTCGAAATGGTACCCCGTTCCGCTGGTGATGTAAGTTGACAAGGGCCTTAATTTCAGAGTTGCAGCAGGAGCTGACGAAAGTGAGTGATGTTATGAAGGAGAACGAAAAGACGGCTAAGGAAACGCTGCAACAATCACAGGCGGAAGTGGAAAGACTGAAGGCTGGAAGAGCCGAAGAACAATCGTACGTTATGATTATGGTGTAGTTGGGGCGGGGGTGTTACCCCCTGCTGTGGGGTATCGTATGGGAAATCGGCCGAGGCTTTTGGAACAAGCACCCCTAAGAAATGACTTTTTGGCCCCGAAAAGCACCAAAATTTAAATTTTTCGCCTGCCGCAAGAAAAACCTGTTTTAAGCACTTTTTGGACCAATTTTTGGCACTTATAAGATTTTTGGGATCGTTTTTTCACCCTCGATTATGGGAGATTTTGAATTTTTGGTGAACACCCCTGCATGGGAAATTTTTTAATTTTTAGGGGTTTGTATGGGAAATTTTCCGAAAATTGGGCTGGATATGGAAAAATTTGGATTTCTCAACGACACCACATGTGATGAAAAACATGCCTTGTTCCCTGGCTGAAGTTACTGTGTTTGTTTTTCTTTCAGGGATTTGAACCAAAAACTGGAGTCAGCGAATGAGCAATATACCAAGCTGAAAGAGCAAATGGTTAGTCATAATATGATACCATGATACGTATATTGATAATTTGTTTCATACCCAAAGAACCAGATCAACTTTCAAAAATTAGACGATGTAATATCGATATTTACCACCACCAGGACAAGTGCGAAAGCAACGTTGCGCTGATGAACGAACAACTGAAAACAGCGCTTGATTCGAAGCCAACTGACGCTGGCAGTGACCTGAAAAGAGACGACGTCAAGAATGCGCAAGCGGAAGCAAACGGCCAGGATATGCCTGATCGATGGAAGCATCACATGGAAAACGCTATGCACAAATCAAGTTGGTCGATGGTTCATTGCAAACAACGCAAAAAATACTGGGAACAGAATCGCTGAAGGGCATCAAACGATGACAGGATCAAATTTTGTTTGGTGACTCACGTGCTTTTCTTAGATTAAAGATTTTTGGACATGTACTGTTGGTTTGTCGCCACTAATGTGTCAGATCAAAGTTCATAGCTGCTCGAAATTAGTGTGAAGTGCACCAGTAATTCTTGAAACATCCTTACAAAACTTCACGTGATCAAGCCCAAGACAGATCCGCCCGGTTGCGATCACTCACTATGTTTGATTGTGACAGAAATCAATGTTGAGTTTGTCTTCTGCTCCAGATCGAGTGGAAACGACCATGACCGACCCTAGTCGCGTGACTGCAGTGAGCAATGATGATCCTAATGCTGTTCATCGACCACCGCAGTCAATCAATCAACGTGACAATGTGCATGAACAACAAGACAACGATGTGGGTGGCGCAGCTGCACAAGTCACCGATGTACTGCAACCACCGATGAAACATCGACAAGACAACAACGCTGCCGAGGTGGTGAATGAGGAGAACAACGATGAGGACAATCGCGACAAGAAGGATGATAATGTTGGGAAAGGAGTGGCGTTCGATCGGGCAGCGGACACGATCGCACGTCGGGTCGGATTCGAACGCAACAAGGATGCGAATGCAGCAACCGGTGACTCGGTAGTGTTCAATAGGGGGGAACAGGTGGATGACAAGAAGGAATTCGCCGACTTCGACACTCCACAGGCAAAAGGCTCGTAGCTCAACAACATTGTGATTGTATCGACTCGTTGCCAATGTGTATTTACAGTCCACCCTCTTTATACTGACAATATTTTTTTAAGCTATTGTGGTCTCCGATCTGTAGTTAACTTCGTAACTGTCAGTCTACGTGGTGGATATTTTTTATAGTGCCCGAAAACGGACGGCCCTGGTCACGTCAGTACGAAAACGGCAGTCTGTTTTTGAGGTATATTGTTTTTGAGTTTAGTGGGTTTTCTCATTGGGTTCACAAGTACGGATTAGATGCGATGTCTGCTTAATTTATCTACTGTATGTATTCGTGTTTATTGTTGTTATTCGTTCAAAATTGGTTTCGTTTTGCTGATCGAACACATTCCAGAACATACAAACAAATATGCGTGCCCTTTTTCTTACGAAATTATGTTTTCTCACTTCATTTTCTGTGGACGTTGTTCAAGTGTTTTGCCTTATCGTTCGTTCATGTCAAAACTTGTGTTCAACTTTTCACTGTCTCTGTCTGCCTGCGGCATACGTGTGTTGGTAACCGATGTGATGTTTCAGTGTGTTTGCTTTGTCCCACACGAGTGCGCTCGCCACACTACCTGCCACTTATTTATTCATTATTTGAGTAATTACGGTCAACCGAAACTTGCTTTCGCAAGCCGATTTTTTATATCATGGATTACCGCAAGCTCTTTTTAATTATAGGGGATCTCTAGCACATTAGCGAAGCTCCTTGTCGTCCCTTTACATTCTTTCCATTAGATTTTTATGATTTATTCGCGTAATGCCAGTGAGTGAGCGTACCGTAGTTCTAAAGTGCCATGTTTAAAGGGTCTCCGCCATATATATGCGACCGAAACCAATCTCAATGAGACTTGGCACCGTAAGTGGGCTTGGTCCAAAACACTCACGGCCAAGAAAATTTTTTCCCATATCAGCTCCCTGTCTGAGCCAAGAGGGCTAAAAGGTAAAAAATTTTGACCCTACCTCAGCACCTTAAAATTAAAATATCGATCTGTTTCGCATATTCTTTGTGTGCAGTTTGTTCACAAATTTTTCATAAACGCCTTGGGTCTAATTTAGAACCATATTCACTTTTTTGGCACTACCACAGCTCGCGCTATTTTGCCAAAACCACGGAAATTTTCGAAAAAAAATTTTCCGTTGTATTTTCCGGTCACATAGAAAGCACACAGAGCTTTTATATAAAGTAGGCAAGAAAGCCCGTATATCATGCTATTCAGGCGATCAATGACCAATTTTCCACCGCTAATAAGTTTCGACAAAAGCTCGCTCAACTGTGGTGAACCTCAACTTTTTTGCCATTTTCTGTGGATCCCAAGCACACTTCTATCTCATATTTTCCTATTTTAGTAACAATGTACCGAGGTGATATATGGCACGCTAGATAGTAAAAATATAATTGTTGTTAATTATGTGCAAATCTAGGTTGGTCCAGCTGCATCCTTGGACGTACGAGCAATAAATGAGTTTTACACAAAATTCATAATTTTAGCAAATTTTCCCTTCCGTCACATTTTTAGCCTACCTACATTTGTGACGGATTTGTGGCCTTTGCTGTCCGATGAAACCCCAACGTTGTTGTTGTTTATCGATCAAAATCCAAAATTCTAGTTCTAACGTATCCTGAGAAAAATCATGTTAAGTGAAGGCACCGCAGACGCTGGTCCTGTTGTAAGCCCGGTTGTAGTTCCAAGTCCAACGCATGGACCTCAATTAACAGGATTTTTCTCAAGATACGTTAGAGCTATAATTTTGAATTTTGTTCGATAAACAACAATAACGTTTGAGCTTCATCGGACAGCAAAAGCCACAATTCCCACCCAACTGTAGATTGTAGGCTAAAAATATGACGGAAGTGAAAATTTGCTAAAATTATGAATTTTGTGTAAAATTCATTTATTGCTCGTACCTCCAAGGATGCAGCTGGACCAACCTAGATTTGCACATAATTAACAACAATTATATTTTTACTATCTAGCGTGCCATATCACCTCGGTACATTGTTACTAAAATAGGAAAATATGAGATAGAAGTGTGCTTGGGATCCACAGAAAATGGCAAAAAAGTTGAGGTTCACCACAGTTGAGCGAGCTTTTGTCAAAACTTATCAGCGGTGGAAAATTAGTCATTGGTCGCCTGAATAGCATGATATACGGGCTTTCTTGCCTACTTTATATAAAAACTCTGTGTGCTTTCTATGTGACCGGAAAATACAACGGAAAATTTTTTTTCCAAAATTTCCGTGGTTTTGGCAAGATAGCGCGAGCTGTGGTAGTGCCAAAAAAGTGAATATGGTTCTAAATTAGACCCAAGGCGTTTATGAAAAATTTGTGAACAAACTGCACACAAAGAATATGCGAAACAGATCGATATTTTAATTTCAAGGTGCTGAGGTAGGGTCAAAATTTTTTACCTTTTAGCCCTCCTGGCTCAGACAGGGAGCTGATATGGGAAAAAATTTTCTTGGCCGTGAGTGTTTTGGACCAAGCCCACTTACGGTGCCAAGTTTCATTGAGATTGGTTTCGGTCGCGTATATATGGCGGAGCCCCCTTTAATACTCTCGACGTATTGCATGTGTTGAATGTGTCAATCTACTGTATTTTTGTGATGGATAAAAGCAGATTCTATTTGCGGTACTTCCAGCTTATCCTTCGTTGTATGAGGTTGCTTGACGTGCAACCCAAGTGCTTCGGTCACCTTATTTGGCTCATCATTTTTTTCTATTTTCGTCGCAAACATGTGTGCATTGCCGTTTTTGGCTGAAGAATGTAAATAACTATTTCTTGGCACTTGGAGGCATAAGCAAGATAAGCCTATAAATTGCTGACTTCCTGTTTGTCTGTAAATACAGATAATTGTATGCCCCCCCCCCCCCCCCCCCCCCCCCCCCAATGTGTGCTTTTTCTTGGCCACTTACCCGTTTCTAGCTCTTTCAGCTTTCAGGCCGCATCAAATGACCATAATGTTACTGTCTGCACTGAATGACATTCCGGTCACCGGGTCGGTCCTGCTCGTTGTTGATCCCCCTCAAAGTGGTTGGTTTGCTTGGCTCGATGAATTTTGTTTTATTGCCAGTGGTTTATGCATAGCTTTTGCAGACACATTTGTATTCGCCGTGAAGCACATCGCAGACGAGCTGGTGGAAAGGTTCCGAAATCTGAAGACTGTCAAGTTTCAATCGAGCTTCACTGACGACAATGTGCCGCCAGCCGCATGTGATGCCGTGTGCATTTTGAGTACGTTCCTTCCTTTTTTGGATTGTTTGCACACGATTAAAAATTTGTTCGCTTCTCGTTTGTCAGCTTGCCGCATATTGGACTGTGAAGCGCTGCAGGCCTATGTGAATGCGCTGAAGCCGAAAGGATATCTCGTCTGCTTGACACACGGTACGTCGTTTGTTGACGCAACGCACCTTTTGCCGAGTCTCAATTTTTGGATTATTAATAATTGATACACGTTTACTTTCCAGTCTCCTTAAATACGTCTGCCGAAGACGAAACAGTGCAATCGCGCGAACTCAAATTCGCCGGTTGCGTCAACGTGAAAATTGTTGGTTACCCGAAATTGATTGAAACGAACACTGATGGAATTATATACATAAACAGGTTTTACTTTGCTGCAGGCCGACAAACTACGTGATTGGAGTGTTCTAGTCGGGCACAAACCCAGTTTTGCTGCCGGCGTCAGTCAACCGTTGAACTTGGCCGCTGCACCCGTCAGCCGTGCGTTACTTTCGTGTCACAGCATAACGCGTGTTGTGGAATATGCTAATGAATCAAACATGAACTTTAGTTGCAGTGAATAATGACGATGGTGATACGTGGAAACTGGCTGACGATCTGATCACTGATGAAGAGTTGCTCACAGCCGAAGACTACCAGAAACCGGACTCCGATTCGCTCAGAGGTTGGTGCGGCGGGACAGGACATGACTGTTGGACAACACTTGACTGTTGATAGCAGAGAATTTAAGCCGAAATTAAGTTTGTTTTGGGAGTAAAAGCCTGTGACAAGAATGGGCATAGGCACGGGTGTAAAAGACGTCGTGCGTGAAAGAACTGCACATGTGGATTGGCTGAGGAACTGAAGAAGGGGAGATGCCTGCCGATGCGCAACAGGTCAAATCGTCTTGTGGAGGTGTTAGTTCGGTTGAGGGCACTGCTTTTTGTGCATTGTGAATTCGCACCGATGATAATCATAATGTTCACCTGTACCATATTTTATTCTCATGTGGTTTTATTGTTGAGCGGAAACTATTCTAACAAGGTTTTTTGCCATCTATTCTATTTCTCTTCTTCAATTCGCATGGACTTGTTGCATATACTGCAACCCTATCATTTTCACGTGCAAAAAACTGGCGGAGTTTGTGCAGTCTGCATGTTCATCGCGTGGTCTGGTAACCCGCTGACAGTGACACAGGGACAATAGTTATGGATGGCTTGTGCATTTCTGTGATAGAACACACGATCAATGATTGCAGTGCTACCTTGGCGACGCATTTCGTTGCGCAACATGTCCTTACATGGGTCAACCGCCGTTCAAACCAGGTGAACAGGTCAACCTACAGCTGGCCGATGACTTGTGAAATAATCTTTCTTCATCAAAGATATATTTTGAAAAATAATATTCTTGGTATAGGTTGTCATAAGCGCAGTACTACATAGCCATTTTCATTTGCACGCACGAATTTTTCACATAAGAATGTTGAAAATATCGTAACCCGTACGTTATGTCTTGCTGATTTACCCGTGTTCGAGTGTAGTTTTTTTTGTAAAAGAAACATGTCTTATCATTAATTGAATCGTGATTATCATTGTTGCTCGTCTTTTGTGCACCAGTTTTCAAATGAATGGTTTATGACTTTACGTCGTCCAGATCCACCCGCAGGACTTGCTCTTGCCAGTACATTCATAGCTACGGTATGTCACGCTGAATAAGTGCAATCCTCTGTAAAGTGTTAGCTTAATCTGAGCGTTCAACCGTTTATAAAAGTGAATAAATTTTTTTTGAAGTTTGGCTTGTGTTGATTGAAATTTTGCGAATCGTGGTCTGTGATAAAACCAAAACGCTGGTTTGCGTTCATAATTACCCAGAGCCTTATCTCGATGCATTTATGCCATACCGATTATCAGTCTCACAGAAGCTTGCCGAAATGAGTGCAACATCCGAACTTCTCAAGAATCTGCCTTCTTTCAAGAATAAACTCTCCTCCCAAGTTTGTGGTCGAGTCTTCCCAGAAAAAAGGTACGAGCGGGTTGTGTGTGACGAAAGCATCAGGCGTGTTTCACGTCTTATTCACGCAACCTGGTCGTTTTCAGTGTGCCAAAACGCGTGGTCGTGCGACGTACGCAATCGCACCGACCAGCGCTGATGAGAGTGATTACGATAGAAAACGTCGATGAT